>JAJOOO010001142.1:0-88535 GCA_029582685.1 Solanum piurae | reverse complement strand
TCCCTAAGGGTTGCTTGAGGAAAGGAGTTAAGATAAAGAGGAAGGTAATGTATTGTATGCATTGAATGTGCCTAAAATGTTATAAGTGGCTCTATGTGCTATTATGAATGGTTTCCATGTGTATGATGATGTATGTGGTTTATATTGTGCATATTGTGTTAAAGGTTCATGATGTTTCTCTAAAAAGTCATGATGCATGGTTTCCAACTAACTGTCCTCTTAAAAGCATGTTTTTGCATGGTTATCATACTTAGTGCATTCTTGTACTCACACCATTCTTCTTCATCTTTTTACACCAAGTGTAGGTGGTGGTGGATAAAGGACTTTCCTAGAAGTGATGACCATTATGTTTAAGATTTTCTTTAAGTTCATTGTACTAGATAGTAGTTCCTTTTGTATTGTAAGGGTTGTGTCCCTCTTGTGTTGTAGTCGTGTTTTAAGATGGTTACTTTGAAACGTAGTATTCCGATTTTGTATTAAGGGTTTAAATGAGGTGACTTCCTAAGTCATGTGTTATATTATGAAAAGTTTTAAATTTTACGCTATTTTTCTATGATAATGCTATGACGAATGCTAAGGGATTGTATAAGACCTCCGAGAGGTCGAATACGCCGGTAACGACTAGGGGGTTCTCTCGGGTCGTTACAATAATAACAAGCTAACCCTAAAAAACTCCTAATATTAGTTGAAGATGTGGGTCTTGGCCGGTTCAACACTGCCTCAATCTTCTCAGTGTCAACTCGAATCCATCGCCTAAATAATGTGGCCTAAGAATGCCATTGACTCAAGCAAAAACTCACACTTAGAAAATTTGGCATACAACTCTCTATCTTTGAGAGTTTGGAGAACTACTCTAAGATGACTAACATGATCGTCCATATTCCTCGAATAAATCAGAATGTCATCAATGAATACGATAACAAAAATATCAAGATTAGGCTTAGACACTCTTTTCATAAAGTCCATGAATGATGTAGGAGCATTAATCAAACCAAAAGACATTACAAGAAACTCATAGTGACCATAGTGGGTCCTGAAAGCTGTCTTAGGGATGTCACAATATCTATGTTGTTCATGTATATGTGTTCACTGACCACAAGAGTCTTCAGTAAGTATTCAATCAGAAATAGCTATTCAGATAGAGGAGGCAGTTGGAGTTACTCAAGGATTATGACATGAGCAGTTGAGAGAAAGAGAAAGTGACATCCCTAAGACAGCTTTCTCTTACTCTCAACTGATGATGGCCGGATCTGAGGTATATCTTAGAAAAACAAGTGGCACCTTGAAGTTGATCGAAATGATCATAAATTCACGAAAGAGGATACTTATTCTTTATAGTAACCTTGTTCAATTGGCGGTAATCAATACACATCCTATGTGAATAATCTTTTTTTCTCACAAATAAGACCGGAGCGGCCCCAGGTGAGACACTTGGTTGAATGAAACCTTTATCAAAAAGGTCTTTCAACTGCTTTTTAACTCTTTCAACTCATCTGGAGCCATTCCATATGGAGAAATAAAGATAGGATGAGTATCAAGAAGAATATATATACCGAAGTGTATTTCTATCTCAGGAGGGACTACGGGAAGATAATCTAGAAAGACCTCTGGAAACTCACTAAGAACTATAATTGACTGAATAGGTGGTGTCTCAAAACTAGAGTCATTAAATCGAACTAAGTGATAGATGCACCCCTTGGAAACTAACTTTTTTGCCTTACGGTACGAAATAAAATGACCCTTAGGCACTGTTGAACTACTCATCCACTCTATAATAGACTCATTAGGAAATTGAAACTTCATTACTCGAGTCCTACAATCAACTGAGACATAACAAGCATGAAGCCAATCCATACCTAGAATAACATCAAAGTTCGCTATATCTAACTCGACTAAGTCGGCCATAGTTTCCTTGTGATTGACAAAAATGGTACATTCACGATAAACTCTCTCAGCTAGAATAGACTCACCAACACGTGTGGAAATACTAAAGGGCTCAAGAAGTTGTTCGGGAATAATATCGAACCTCATCACAATATATGGAGTCACAAAATATAGACTTGCAACTGGATCAAGCAATGCATATACATCAAAAGTAAATACTTTGATCATACCAGTGACAACATAAGGTGAATTCTCTTACTCTTGGTGACTGGTGATAGCTTATATAAGGTACAATTCTGTCTGGCGGAGTAACCGAAGAAGATTGGGCTCTATTGCCCCCATTTCCACTACCCTGCCAATTCTTATGGCACTATCTCATGAAGTAACCATCCTGACCACACTTGAAGTAACCAGTTGAGCCATCACGACACACTCAAGGGTTGTTCCTAGCGCACTTAGCACATGTAGGAGTGCAATTACCTCCTTATGGCACATTGTCTTGATATTGTACAGGTTTAGCTCTGAAGTTTTGAGTATTCTGTTTCCTGAGCTCACTTCTATTCTTTGGTGTAGGCGCACTAGTAGATGATGGAGCAGGTCCATTTTGTTTTTATTGAAAAAATGACCGGTTCGCATTACTCATCTGCTACCTGGACTCATTTCCTATTGTCTTAGTCTTCTTGTTTCGGAACTCTTCTCTATCTCTCTACTTATCTTCCTCAACCTGTTGAACATGGATCATAACCCTTGCTATGTCCATATCTCCTATCAACATAGTTGTCTTACCCTCTTTGCTTGACAGACAAGACAACCCAGACACAAACAAGCTCATCCTTCTCCTCATATCAGCAACCATCTCAGAAGCATAACGGGACAATTGATTGAACTTAAGGGTACTCATGCACACTCATGGATTCTTTCTTAAGTGTGAGGAATTCTCTTACCTTTGCCTCTCTCAGTTCACGGTGAAAGAAGCGCCCCATGAAGGCCTCTACGGACACAGATCAACTCACAATGGGTGCCTCTTCAACTCTACTTTTCTTCCACTGGTTGTACCATACTTTAGCAACACCCTTCGGTTGGTACAAAGCTAGTTCCATACGCTCAGCATCTGCAACATGCATGACCTCGAACATTTTTGGCAACTCTTCGGCAAAGTTTTCTGAATCCTCGGTGACACTTTAACCGGTGCAGTTCAGAGGTTTCATCCTCAGGAACTCACAGATTCTGGATATATCAGCCATATACTGCGGCCCCCTCTCTGTTTCCCAGCTTGGTTGGTCACAACTGATATATCATGAGTTTATACTATTTTTGATACATCTAACTTAAGAGTTGTGTGAGATGACAACTGCAAAACTTCAGAAGAAGCCGCCCACAGAGGTGACCTACATACCGTAGGTCCAGTCACGGTCTGTAGATGAGTGGCGTAGATGGAGCATCAGGGAAGCTCACTAACTGTGGAGCCACGGAGGTCAGTGATGGATCGTAGATTGACCCACGGGCCTTCCTGTACATCCATCAATGGATCAAAGAGTTTGGAGTTCCAGTACCTGATGAAAAGTTCTTAAGTGTGGATCCATGGAAGAGGACCCATGGATCGTAGGTCTGCCTACGGCCCATTTTGCACGTACCTTATTTGTATCTGGGAGTTGAAGGTTCGAGCCTCTTCAGAAAAGTCTAAGTGCTGGCCAATGGAGGGGACCTAAGGACCGTAGGTCGACCCACAGTCCGTAGGTCGAAGTCGTCGATAAAAGTCGCATCCAGAAAGTTTATTTCCTTATTTTGTTTCATTTTTTAGGACATGTTTTTCTATAAATAGGGTATGTAAACCTCATTTTTTGTGGTTAAACACTATTGTTTACTTTATTTCTTGATATTTTCTTGGGAATTAACTTGCTAACTTTGTTAATTTGATTTCTGGATTTTGGTTTATAAGATTTTTGATTTAGAATTTAATTCGAGATTACGGGTTTCTTCTACTCTAAATGTAAGTTCATGAATTCTTCTTATCAAAACATGAATTACGTTCTTTGAAGCATGATTAGCTAAATCCACAACTAGGGTTGTGGGAACCATGAGAAACTAACAATGTATGAATAATAACTAAGTAATTCTTGAATAGTGTTGATGCATGTATTGATAATTCTTTTGCTTAGAAGTCTTTTTAATGAGTGCACGCGTTAGAACTCTCCTTGTTGCTACTTGCCGAACCACGGAGGTAGTTAATAAGAAAAGAATTATCAATAGAGATTTAGTGTGATACAATCTAATTGTCTAATGTCAATTTGTGAGACGGTGAAAACTAAGCCATACATTGATGTGATGTCTAATCTGAGGTAAAGATAAGGGTTAGTAAATTAGACACACGTAGTCGGACCAAGGTGCGGGGTGAAATTCCCTATTTGGAGGACCAATCCCTTAGGGATACCTAACTTACCAACTTTGCATGTAAAATACTAGGAAAGGATTACTATTATTAGGATTACCGCATTAAGAGCTTTTGGGGAACACATACACCATAATTTCTCTCTCTTATTGATAACAATAAAGCTTGAATCTTGCTCACTTGATACTTGATCAACAATCAGTTATTTGTTTCACAAATCCCCCCCCCCCCCATTACTTACTTACTTTGGAAATAAGTTGACTAAACGAATAGAATAGTGAGTTAAGTTTAAGTCTAAACCATATTCCTCGTGCGATCAACCCCAACCTCCAAGATGGGTTCTTTACTTGATAATGATTGCTTATACTTCTTTAGGGAGGTGTAATTTGAGCGTGTAAAATTTTGACGCCGCTGCCGGGGAATAAGGATTTTAGATTAATTTTAACTACATTATTGAACTTTAGTCAATTATTTCCTAATTTTACATTTTCTGTTGTTTTTGTTTTCATCAGGTTTCCACTTTAGTAGCCAAGTACATGGAGTCGAGGTGAACCATTGACACCATATGATCCAGAGTTGAGCAAAACTTTGAGAAAGATGAATAATCAAAGGGTGTGTGATAATCGAGTCATAGAGGAGCCTGAGGAATAAGTAAATATTGAGAATGCTTAGGTTCAGTGTGATATTCTACTCGAAGATGCATTGAGGGTGCACAACCCTCCTGAACCAAGATTGCCTGATAATTACAGGTTCAAGTTTAATACCGTTGAATCTGAAGGACATATTGTTCTCCTTCCACTACCGCTAGGGCATACATTTGTGGTAACAAAATGTCTGATGCAGATGCTTACTGTGAGGGGGTTGTTTTCTAGTATGTCTTCGGAAAATCCACATGGAACATGTCCAAGTTGAGATGTCTCTGCAAGAGTTGTGTAGGGTGACATGAGTTGGATATGAACATGATAGGGTTGAGAATCTTCCCTTTATCATTGACTAGAGATGTTGCGATCTAGTTTTCTGAGCTTTCGTACAACTCGATTCACACTTGGGATCAATTAGACAAGGTGTTCATGGCAAAGTATTTTCCGTTGTCCAAGAAGCTAAATCACAAGGACAAACTGAATAACTTTGTAGCACTACCTGGATAGTTTGTGAGTAGTTCATGGGATAGGTTCATTGCATTCATACGAAGTATTCCAAAATTACCGCATGGATGATAAGTCACTGAAAGAGTATTTCTACAGAGGTCAGGATGACAATGGTAAGGTTATGCTTGATACTATCGCTGGAGGATCATATGGTGAGTGCACTTTTGAGGAGATTGCTGAGAAATTGGAGAAGATTTCCTGAAATAATAAAGTATGGAGCACTAGAGTGTCAGACACCAGAAGAAACACTTTTGCGTGCAAGCTGGACCTAGTCAATCTGCTGATGACATTCATGAGGACAGAACATGGGTTGGTGTTGAAGCATGTGAGGGAAGGTGCAGAAAAGGTGAATGTGGTAAACTACTTGACTAGAACTCCACCACCACAAGTTGAGGAATGCTACTATGAGAAAGATGCTTATTTGGTGAATGATCAGACGAGGGCTTTCCGAAATAACGCCACAGGTTCCAACTCGGATAATTTGTGCTAAGGGCAAGGAAAACAAGGTCGGAACTATGGCAACTACAATCGAGAGGGTAACTATGTCCGATATGGGAACTACAATCGCGACAACAACTACAACTTGAAAAACTATGGAAATAGAAATGAGAGAAATGGGCCTTATGTTCCTCCTATAAATAGGGAATCTGGCAATATGGAAGCTGGTTTAGCATGTCGCGTATTAAGGATATAATGCAAAAGATGATGAAGAGGTTTGATACAACTGATCAGAATGTGAAGGCGATGCGAAATGACATGTCTGGAATTGGTCAAAAATTTAATGCCCATGCAGTATCGATCAGGCAACTTGAGCAGTAGATGAATCTATTGTCCACTACAGTAAACTCACGTCAACCTGGCACACTTCCTAGCAACACCATTTAGAATCCGAAGAATAATGGGTATTGTATGGCGGTCACTACTGGAGGGGGTAAATAGACCATTAATCCACATATGCCGTTTGAGGTTGAAATTCTGGTTGAAAAATATGATGATGAAATTGAGGTTACTGGAGAGTCGAAGAATGCTACAGAGAAGGAAGTGGAGATAACCCAAAAAGTGGTTCCCATGCCTAGACCTCCACCTCCATTCCCATAGAGGTTGGTAAAGAAGAACGAAGATGGAAAATACCACAAGTTTATTACTATGTTAAAACAACTTTCCATCAATGTTCCGTTGATAGAAGCTTTGGAGCAAATGCCTGGGTACGTGAAATTTATGAAAGATTTGGTGACTAAAAAGAGGGCCATCAATTTTGAAGATGATGATAGGTTGCAACATTGCAGTGTTATTGCTACTAGGTCACTTGTGCAGAAGAAAGACGATCCTAGTGCTTTCACTATTCCTTGTACCATTGGGTTGTTGCATTTTGTGAAGGCGTTGTGTGTTTTGGGTGCTAGCATTATTCTGATGCCATTGTCTATTTACAAGAAATTGGGTTTAGCGGATCCAAAACCGACTGTGATGCGACTACTTATGGCCGATAAAACTTTGAAGAAGACCATTGGTGTTCTACAAGATGTACTTGTGAAAGTGGAGTCATTTATTTTTTCGACAGATTTTGGGATACTAGACTGTGCGGTTGATTTTGAGGTTCCGATCATCCTAGGGAGACCATTCCTTGCAACTGGGCGCGTCTTGGTCGATATGGAGAAAGGGCAGATAAAGTTCCAATTGAATTGTAAAGAGGCAACTTTTAATATCTATATGTCCATGATGCAGGAAAGCGATCTCAAGTCAGTGTCAGTGATGAATGATAATGTGGAGTTAGATTTTCATGTGTCTATTGAAGAGAGGATGGGTGTTGATGGACTTGCAACGGTAATGATGATCTTTAAGGTTGATGGTATTGAAGACTATGATGAGTTAGTTTCTGCACTTGAAAGGTTCGAATTTCGTTCCAAACAATGAAATTGGAGTTATAATTAAAGAATCGCAACTCTCCACCCGCTAAACCGTGTGTTGAAGAGGCTCCAAAATTAGAGCTTAAGGCTCTACCATCACATTTGAGGTATGTATTCTTGGGGAGAGATAGTACTTTATCGGCCATCATTGTGGCCGATTTGAATGCGGTACATGTTGAGGCATTGGTTGCTATGTTGAAGAGGTTCAAACGGGCTATTGGGTGGACTATTACGGACATTATTGGGATTCCTCCTGGTATGTTTTTTCATAAAATCACACTCATTTCGGATCACAAGCCTAGTATCGAGCACTAAAGGAGACTAAATCCTCCTATGCAAGAGGTAATGAAAAAAGAAATCATCAAGTGGTTGGATGCTGGAGTGATTTATCCCATTGCAGATATAAGTTGGGTTTGTCCTGTTCAATGTGTGCCCAAGAAAGGTGGGATTATTGTGGTTCCTAATGCGAAAAATGAACTTGTTCCTATGTGGCCTGTGACTAGATGGAGAGTATGGATGGACTACCGGAAATTGAATGCTTGGACAGAAAAGGATCACTTCCCTATGCCCTTCATGGATCAGATGCTGGATCGCCTTCCTGATAAGGGTTAGTATTGCTTTCTTGATGGTTATTCGGGCTACAATCAGATCTCCATTGCTCCGGAAGACCAAGATAAGACCACCTTCACTTGCCCTTATGTGACTTTTGCCTTCAAACATATGCCATTTGGGTTGTGTAATATTCCAACGACCTTCCAGCATTGCATGATGTCAATATTTTTTGATATAGTGGAGGATACTATTGACGTATTTAGGGATAATTTCGCAGTGGTAGGTGACTCATTTGATGGTTGTTTGAATAATCTGGACGAGTTTCTAAAACATAGCAAGCTCCCACTTATGCCGCGAAGGGAAATTCCAAGTTCGTTACCCGTCATTTAGGCTGATTGATGAGAATGATGTGGAGTACGTTCCACCTCCTACAAGACAGCCCCCACTTCTCCACGCACTACACAGAATCAAGCCCAGTGAGTGATTTCCAACGTGGTCACTGCCCCCCAGTCTGATGAGGGGGCCACACCAATTGGTTCATCGGCTGGCTCTGAGTCTGTATCTGGCTCCAGCTCCGTCTCCAGCTCCAGTTCTAATGGTAGCACTAACTCATCTTCCGAGGCTAATAGTGCGGGTGGCATCCCCGTACCTCCTAGGTCTGAGCCTCCAGAAAATCTTGTCGAGCCCAATAGGTGGTGTGTAGATGGACAGTACCAGATCTACAGGGATGCTCGTGTGCTGAACAAAAAGGAAACGGTAGCCAAATTGATCACAGGGGATTTCCGGGTTGTCACAGGCAGCCTCTACACCACGCCTACCATCCACGATCTCGTCCAGAGGCATAGGTGTGAATTGATGGCCCGTACACCAGGGTCCTTCAGTGAGGAGATAGTTAGGTAGTTCTATGCTTCCTACGCCGCCACCCTCAGAGGATTGATCGACAAACGGGCCAAGCCTGCCTCTTAGCCTCCGCTCACAGCTACACTAGTGTATGGGTTTTCAGTTGACATATCTGAGACCACTCTCCGTAGGTTCTTATACGGTCCAGGCTACACTTTGCCTATCAACACGGCAGAGTTTGACTATCGCATGGACATCATTCAGAGTGGGGCATTTCAGAGGAGAATGGCGATTAGAGGGACTCTTTTGTGGTGGTTAACCAGTCATCTTGCTACAGATGGTGAGCGCGCCGTGTGGGTCCTCACCCCGAGCGTGGGTATCAAGAAGGCCACCCTGACATTTGCTGCCAAATTTCTCTGGTTAGTGGTGTGGAACCACGTGTCCCCTACTCAGGCAGATAATGTGCTCACATGGGACCGAGAAGTTATGGTTGCAGCTTTTGTTCCTAGGTTGGAAGTCGACTTTGTTCACATGTTGATGCAGAGATACAGGAGAGGGCCTTCAAGGCTGCCACCACCCTGCCTTTTTCATGCCTTATCTTCCAGTTTTGCAGGGATGCTGGAGTAAATTTTGGCACTGTGACCGGTTGCTTCAGGCGACCAAGACCCTAGATATCGGCCTGATTTGGGATGAGACCAATGTAGCTGCACCTCGCAGGGAGGCGCAGGTTGAGGTACCACCATTGGAAGCTGACCTTGTAGAAGATGTGGAGCAGATGCAGTATGATGACACTTCCCCTCCAACCACTATCACAGATGCCCATGCTCCACCATCTCCGACCGCCAATCAGGCCCCAAGCTCATTCAGAGCCACTCATTCTTTGAATTCTACTACCATCCCTCTAGTCCGAGTCCAGAGGCTAGAGGCATAGATGGCCACTTTACTTCAGCATGTGAGGCCATGGATGCATCATGCTATAGCGAAGTCCAAGGTGAGGGGTGAGCAGCGGATTGACCAGGAGGTTCAGGCCATTCATAGCCACCTTGATGATTTTGAGTTAGGAGACCTAGAGAGGCCGACCCTAACTGTTGAGGTGACCACCCTCAAGAAAGAGATAGAGAGTGTCTGTGCTGATATTATTGTACTTCTTGCTCCCTTAGATACTGAGCCAGAGTCTGTACCTACGACATCGGTTGATGTGGTAATGAGTGTCGTATTTGAAGATGGTATGCCACAGCCAGATTCTTCCCGTACTGCTGGGAAGCTCCCCCGTTCCAGTCGTACATCTGATGATACTGAGGCTGGGAGAACGAGCAAGAGGGAGCGCCAACAGATCGAGGTGGCCCGACGGTCATCCATAGTCGATGAGAAGTTGAGACAGCAGCGAAGTAGGGAGATAGGTGTTGGTGCATCTAGCAGCGTGAGCACTACTGATGGTGCGGTGAGAATTGATGATAGCACTACTGAGGGTGCTGAGATGGTAGATGGGAGCGCTATTGATGGTGTTCCACATGTTGATCCAGCGGGCTCCAGGAAACTGGACCCACCCGCTGCTTGAGTGGTCTTCGGCGCATATGCGCCACAAGTTTGCTTCGCCCGATCCTTTGCTTTGTATTTTTTTGTGCATAAGGGACAATCACACTTAATTTTGTTGGGGTGGGGTGAACGGATTATGAGTGATAGGGTGAAGTCTGAGTAAACCCAACTAATTATTCTTTTTTGTGGTTTTCTTGCCTGTGTTCTTTTCCCCCAAGAGACTGTTTAAATTTTGTTGAACCGGCATGTTTAGGAATGTATGTGTAAGAGTAAGTAGACAAATGAAAGCATGATGGCATGAAAAGCATGAAAAAAATTATCCCTATCCAAAAAGTTAAATTGTTCTAGATCTATAGTCTTGATGAGTGGAATGTGTTGGATCTCAATATGACATGATAAGAATTTACTTGACCTCATGACTTAAGCTAAAACTTGAACTGGGTAATGTGATAATCTGATAATGAAACTACATGCCAAAAGTGTGTGAGAAAAGTTGAATGTTCAAACGGTATGTGCAAATCTAAAACTTTCCCCATTGGTCCTACTAAGACGATCTAGGCTAGCAGTTGGGAACTGATCATAGGACCTTGTTCAAATTATTCCACTTAAGCCTAAAATGATCCAACCAAATGCAATCAATGTT
The DNA here is from genome assembly GCA_029582685.1 of Solanum piurae. NCBI lineage: Eukaryota > Viridiplantae > Streptophyta > Magnoliopsida > Solanales > Solanaceae > Solanum > Solanum piurae. The sequence goes on along the minus strand of JAJOOO010001142.1, from coordinate 77,639 downwards.
CCCTTTGGTCCAAATATTTGAGCCTAAAATAGACCATTTCTTTTGATTCACCTAACTCACCTTACCTAAAATAATTGTTTTGGCCCCGGTCTCTCCTTGGACATGTGCACCTTGACTTAGGCCAAAATCCTAAGTTGAGGGTGGCTAATGCAAAAAGTTACCTCAATGTTGGCCCTAGTCCGACATCGGATATTGTGCACCTCAACTAATGTAAAATCCATAAGTTGAGGGTGGCTATGAAAGAGGAAACCGAAATAAAAAAAAGGGTATGACAAGAGTTTTGTGTTGAAAAAAGAAAAAAGAGAAGAGGATGTGACTTTGTGCAAAAGAAACAAAAAGATGATAAATAAAAGTGCTGAAAAATAAAGAAAAATAAAGTGAAATAAAAGAAGAAAGTGAAAATAAGAGCCACAAAAGCAAAATTCGCATACATGTTGAAAAGAGTCAAGGCAGAGAAAGTAAAACTCAAGGATGTCAAAAATAGGTTAAGAAAAGAGGTAAAAAGCCAATGTATTGTCAAGGAGGGAAGAAAGTCACTAAAAAGTACCCAAATGTACCACACCTAACCCTGAGCCTATGTTACAAGCTAAGAAAGTCCTATAGTGATCCTAGCAACTAGTTTGGAGAGTCTAAGTAGTGAAAATAAGGGCAAGCCTATGGTATTGAGCACTAACTGTACTTGAAATAACTTCTGAGCGTGAGTGTTGAATGAATCCTAAAACTCAAAATTCATATCTTCTGTGTGAGAAGGATTTTATTTAGTAAGGGCACTAGTTACATTGTCGGGAAGTTGGTACCTTGGTGATTGTGAAAAAGTGTATTTTTGATTTATCTGTTGGTCGATCTTTGTCATATCTTGATCTACATGAGTTAGCTTGTTGAGTCTAAGAGAAAAGATTTGCACTGAGAAAATGGAATGGATTGAAATAACCATGTGATTGCTTGAGTTTATATATCTGCTTCTACAGAAGTGTCATTTAGAGTTAAGTGTGTTGCTTAAGGACAAAGAACGAGTTTAAGTTGAGGGTGTTGATATATTGTGAGTTTACGGTATTTTTTTATATACTTCACCTAAGAGTTGTCTGTGTCTAGGGCCATAATGTATTAGGAATTAATGTTTTTGTGTTATATTTGCAGGAAATAGGCTTGGACGTGGAAGCGTGAGATGACAGCTGAAAAACTGCATAAGGTGCCACCCACGGAGGTGACCTACGGACCATAGGTCTAGTCACGGTCCTTATATGGGTGGTGTAGATGGAGCATTAGGGAATTTTGACTAAGTGTGGAACCACGGAGGTTAGTGACGGATCGTAGGTTGACCCACGAGTCGTCCTGCAAATCCGTCGATGGATAAGAGAGTTTGGAGTTCCAGTATCTGCTGAAATGTTCTAAGTGTGGAGCCACGGAAGAGGAACCATAGACCGTAGGTGCTGTGGTCCGTTCAGGTTCCAGCCTCTATATAAAAGTCTAAGTGCTGGCCAACGGAGGGGACCTACGGACCGTAGGTCGACCCACGCTCCGTAGTCAAAGTTGTCGATCAAAGTTACGTCCATAAAGTTTATTTCATTATTTTGTTTCCTTTTTGTTTAGGACATGTTTTTCTATAAATAGGGAATGTAAACCTTGTTTTTGGGTCCCATATTCCCATTTTGACTCAATTATGGTCCATTTCCAATTGTTACAATTTTAGTGTCAAAACGTCCTGAATGACGTTGTGATTGATAGTTTGATAGTTGAGAAGTGTTCAGAGGCATTTAGGATGTGGATAGCTCATGTGTGGTGGATTTGGAGCACTCGCTTTTGGCGTTGACGTAGGCTTTCATATACTTTCTTGATAGAGCTTCTTAGATAATGCTCAATATAGATTTCATGTAATTTTGGATGGTATTTAGCGTGTATTTTATTTTCCTCTTGTCATTCCATCATTTGTTGATTCTGTGAGACCCTTCGGCTTATTGTTGGTGTGGGATCCTTAGTTTAGACTATGGCTTCCCTTATTGAGTAGATGATCTTGCTTATACTTTTTAGGATTGATTCGTGGTTGCCTTTGATTAGGCTGGACATTAGATTTTTTAGGTTGTGTTGTGTCACATCTTTGTTATGATTTTCTCCCTATAGGACTTGTTTTGGGTCATTCTTTTTGCGTCGATGCTTGAGACCTTGGTGGCTAGTCATAGCCGTGGGTTGGTTCCAGCTGTGTTCAGTTTGGGACTAGAGTAGTGTGATTAAGATAGGGCATCTTCCTTTCAGTTTTCTCCCCCCTTATTGATTTGAAATATCTTCTTGATCCATTGGCTTGTTGATTAGTTGTGGGAATGTTGTAACCTTATTGAGCTTATGATTATGTTGTTGGGCCTGAAGCCGTGTGTAACACCTAAAAAATAAGAACTAAAATTGAACAAGAGAGAAAGGCAAACCACGAAAGGGGTCCACGGGATGTGAAGAGCTCCACGACCTGTCACCCTGCTCGTGGTTGTGCACCCAGAAAAAGGTGAAAGACCACGGACCACTAGACGGTGCATGGAGGTCCACACGGACTGTAAAGTCGCCCATGAATGGGGCACAAAACCACAATGGCTCTTATGAAGGACTAGAGACTACTAGACAGTCCTTGGAGTTTCACACGAGCCGTGAAGTGGCTCATGAAAGAGACTTGACAGACTTTGAGGTTTGCGTCAACTTCATCTGATCATATCTTTCAGCACAAAATGATTTAAATTGCCCATGACCTATTAAATTAAAGTTCTTTGAGTCCACTTTCCAATACCAACAAGTTTCCCTAATTCCGATCCTGGAGTAAAAGGTTATGGTTGTTTTAATGAAGCCCTGTCGGGCAGAGCTTCTTCACGACCCACTTGAAGGGTCATGGTGCTTTAGACGGACCGTGAAGCCTATCTTGAAGTCACTTTGTCACTTTTTAAGTGAGGTTTCACCCCCAAAGTACCTGGTTAAGCATCATGATTTCACGTATCAGGACACTACTTCCAATTCAAGTGTCAACGATCGTGAGTAGTAATATAACCCAACTACTGAGTTGGGGTCGAGTCCCAACGGAGCGGTTCGTAATTGAGAATTAATAGAAAAGAGTAAATGTGTTCAAGTCAATTAAAGCTATAAACATTTACGAAGAAAAACATGATAAATTAAAGGATGACACAAGTGTCAAGTATCAAAAGGGGATTTTGTAATCAATTATCAACTTAAACAACAACTAAAAACGAAAATACAAATATGGAGACGGGATTCTTGGGATGTGGTAGGATTATGGGCTAAGGTAAACAACCGGGTAATTTCTATTGATAATAAATTGCTGTAAATTGGTAACTAAGCTAGACTATACTAGGGGTAAACTTTCTCTCGAACAATTTACCCCAAATCATATTAATTTCTCTCAAACACAAATAAGCGGCAATGAAGCACACCCTTTGCCTTAGTCCATTCACTCTCTCGAGCTGAATGTGTCGGATAAGGTTTAGGATTCACTCTCTCGAGTTGAACCCATGACAACCCAATAACCACAGACCATCGATTCAATAGTTTTGGTTTTAAAACTCTCTCTCCTGAGCAAGCCAAAATCACGAACTTAAAATTGTATTTGCAACTACAACCCCATTAAATTCAAACACAACCAGTGAACGAAATCACTTTTAAATAGCAAATAGAGTATAAATTAGTAATACCCAGCAATAAATTCAACCTATATTCACATAATCACACCAAAGAATTGGGGTTTTAGCAAGACATAGTAAAGAGATAGAAATTGATACCGAAAGGTGTTTTCATCAAGTTGGTACGATTGATATGGTCGTTACACACGTCTAAGATGAAGAATCTTCAATACCCACTTCCAATTTCTTCAAAATGGGGATTTTCAAATTTTCAAAGCTAAGGGAAAATGTGTCCAAAAACTAAGTTCTAAACCTCAGGAATTCTAAAATTTCATAAACTGGTTGCCTACTAAACTAAAAATTCAAACGAGTATTTATAGTTGTCAAAAAGTGTGTTGCGAAGGTCCACTCAGTGCAGTTAGTAGGGATCGGCGATCCACCCTTTGGTCTGGTTCATCGCCTTTCTGCATTGGCCTCAGCAAATTCAAGTTCAGTAACATTGGGCGATAAAGCACAGCATCGCGAAACTTTTCGGTGACTCGCCGACTGCTCCTTTTTATTGCCGACTTGATTTTCTCCTTCAGGACTTGACACACTGGAACATTAGGCGAGACCAAGGCCATTCGGTGACTCGCCCAATGGTTTAGGCGATCTTCAAGCCTTCTTTTCTTCATTCTTTTAGCTGCCTTGTTCCTTTTTGCTCAATAGTGTCAATGATTTGTCCCTAAGTTCAAATACCTGAAATTCAAGGATTTATATCAGTTTTTGAGACAAAATATGTGTTCGAGGACACTAAATCTATTAAAATTAAGCCCTAAATGAGTCCAAATCGTGAACTCATCAACACCCCTAACTTAAACTTTCGCTTGTCCTCAAGTAAAACTCATGTTAAGTAGTTCAAAAAGGATGTCACAAACAGTGCTACACAAGACTCAATCATGAATGCACACAAGAAGACTCAACTTACTCATGCAAGGATGAAATGTGCACTTAAAGTTTCCAATTGTGACTCACCATTATCAAAGAATCTCAAGCTCACAATACTTTCTTAAAATGCAAGTTCAACAAGAACAAAGGAAATCATATGCCCTCACACAAAGAATTATTCCATGTTCGCACACAAGGGTTCAACAATTTAAAGTTCCGGAATCAAATGCAATGCTCACACTCACAAAGATGAACACAATGTATGATTTCACCCATAGGTTTGCCCGTATTATCCAACCAACATTTGTTTCAGCTCACTCAAGATCAAAAAGATCTTTTCAAGGCTTGTAGCGGGGTTGAGTGCAAAGGAATAGTCGTTTAGGCTCATTGACTATAGTCCTCATGAAATGTGGTGTGAACAACACTTTATTTCCTTTTCTTGATCATTTTTTCATTTGTGCTTGCAAGTAATCCCATTATTCACTTTCCATGGACGACTGGAAACCCCATTTCTTTTTGTATTTTCAGAAATTTATTCCATAATTTTTTCATTCTTTTCTTCTCTTTTTTTTATGGAGGGGTTCCTCTTTTCTCAAAACATGGGTAAAAGGGGACTTTCTTGCACGTCTTGATTTACCTTCTCTTTTCACCACACCTCCAACTTAGGCTTTTGGCCTAAGTTAGCTATTCAAACAAACCACAAATCATGAGGATTTTGGGTAATGGATCAATCAAAGGTCACAATATTATCAAGTTTCTTCCAAGAAAAGATCAAGGCTCAAAGGGTGCTCAAAAGGGGTTCACACACTCACAAGGTAAGCCACAAAAAGAGGTATAATGTCAAATATTTTCACACTCTTTAAAGTTACCTAAGATCATATCAAGATTTCACATCACTTAGAAGCCGGACCAACGGGGAAAATTCTAGGTGCCATCACACATGGTTCTTGGTAAGCTCATCACACAAGGCATTGACGCCAAAGTCAAACAAGACTCCACACTTTCGCTAGTGTGCAATGTTCATCACAAGAGACTCAATTCGACACTTGGCTAGTCACAACGAAATGCAAATAGTTCACATATTGGCTATGCAACTTCATTTGGCCTCATCGTAGACGCACATTAATTTTTGTTTGATTATGAGCACTATTCAAGTCATCAATATTGAGCGAAACTGATACTCAAATTTACACAAGAACAGCTACATTCAATACAAACAAGAGGTGGAAAATATTTTTTGGAAGGGTAAAAAAATCATTTATAATTAAAAACACCAAGCCACAAGCTCAAACTTTCCACAAAAAGCAGTGTACAACACAATTTTAGCTCAAAGACTCAAATGAATAAACAAAACCAATCAGGTCACAACAAGTCGCACAAAAGGTGAGCCTCACTCCACCACAAATAAAATCATTTGTCCTCAAATGCAAACAAGCTAATAATATCCAAAAATCAAAAGAAATAAAGAGAGAGAGGAAGGTAAAAAAAATCATGTCTACGCAGTCGCTCCATCTGTCTAGGCATCAGTACCCGATGCATCAGTCTTGTCTTGGGCCTTAGTATCTGGGTTCACCTCGGAAGGAACAGAAATGCTAGACCCACTAGCAGATGCCACATGTGTATCAGCCAAAAGGTTCTGCATAGCTGCATAAAATCCCCGGGCCCATGAAGAAATACAGGGGCCTCTGGGGTTGTATTCCTATCAGAATTGGACTTCTTTCCCTTGCCTTTTGTCTCCTGGTAGATGTTTTTGTCTGCCCTTCTTGGGTGTATTTGACCTTCCTTCATTTATTTTGAAATTTCGTGCTCTTATCTGTCGGGGTGGCATGTTTCTTCCAGCAACTTTTGGCCTAGCCATGTCTGCAAAATATTGAGAAGAAAATAGAAAATACTCAAACACAAACAAAGAAAATCAGTTACAGATAGACCCACCGAACTGGTTGAGAGTTGGTGAATCGCTTTGGCGAGCAAGGTCAGATCGCCGAAAGTTATAGTGCACAAAGGTTTCAGGAATGCAAACAAAAGGCGATCGAGAAATTCTTCGGTGAGTCGTCGAATGCCTTCGGTGACCTGAGGCTTCTCGCCGAAAGTTACAAAACCCAACAACACATAAAGCATGAAATTAAAGACGAGAGGGGGACGTTAGGCGAACCGCCGAGTGGTTCGGCGAGCTCGACCCAGCACTCCAAACAACCCAACGTGCCTATCTTCTACCCAACTTCTCGAATTCAACCCCGCAACCACCAAAAACTAAATCAAACAATGCACACCTCATATTCAAACAAGACCCATAACATACAAGCACATCCCCACAAAAATTAATCTATTTCAATGCATCAAATTATAAGATTTCAACATTTAAAACAATATGGGCAAGATTTTCAAATTGAAATAGGCATTAAAACATTTTAACCCAATTACAGAGGCCCAGCACATGACAACACAATAAGATTATTTGCATAAGAGTTCAAAATGTCAAAAACAAACTCGGGGTTTGAGAGGCCAACCTTTAATGCTAATTACGATAAGATTGAATTGCTAGGCGGCAATGTAATCAAAATTCCGAGCACAGATCAATGATTTAAACACTTGGAGAATGCAACAATATACAAAATAATGTACAAGTGTGAGTTTGTGAAGCTTTAAAGAGAGGGAAAGAGAAGGAATTTGAAAGGTATAACCTTTTAGCCTTAAAAACCGTCCTGTATTTGACCATTCAGCGACGTTAGTCATGCTATCTGAACCACTCGGTGACACGCCGAGTTTTATAGGACCTCCAGTTATGGTGGGGGTCTAAACGGCGGAATAGATCAAGATCACCGACCTGGTCGATGATTTGCCAATAATTTTCTGGGCTCGCCGAGTTTTACAGACTCTTATTTGAATTTGTCTTGAGTCCAACAACGGTCTAGGTCAAGGTCACTGACCTCTTCGATGATGCACCACTGGACCTTTTTCTCGCCAATTTTCCTCTTTTTGAATCCTTTCCACACGTTAACCCGCACAACTAACACACCATTATTCCAAAAAAAAAAAAAAAAAAACTTGGGTTGCCTCCCAAGAAGCGGCCTAGTTAACATCGCGGCATGATGCAAGTCCACCTTCAAACCTTATTCTTGGGGTTAGCCATAGTGTCACTTGGCAAATCCCCTTACTGGCTCGGGTTGAGATGAGACGATATATGACCCATTTGGGTCTCCAGCTGCTTGATTGACACTGAATGGGATGTGATGGTCTGCCTAAGGGTAGACATATCTTCTTTCATTTCTTTTAAAATCTTGTCTGACCCATCAACTTTGTTGAGGATACGATAGAGCATATCTTCCGACCTACCACCTTACAAATCCTTTGGATTTTGGCGCTCGTGGGGAGGTACATACCTATCCTTCTACCCATCCTTCCAATTTGGATTACGGTCTCTCCATTCACGTTCTCGATATTTCCAACCTTCATCTATAGTCCAACCTTGTTTACCACCCTACCTTCAGTAGTTTAAATGATAACTACCGCCTTGGTTGGCTAAAAAGTTTACCTCTTCATTATACAAGGCTTTAAACTTGGACTCATCTGGATTAGCACACCTGACACCTACGACATTGACACTTCGAGCACCAGTTCCCGTGACATTTTTAGAAAAAATATCAAGTTGTGTCATGATCTTGACCATGTTATGGTCCCTCTCTTGGTCCTTGTCTATCTGTTCTTTAGTCGACTTGAACGTGGAAGGGGAGACCTGGTCTTCACAGGTATACCACACCCCGTTTAGGGTAGTCATGCCATCCAAGAGCTAAGCCACTATCAATTAAGGTTGTTGCATCAAATCTCCCAGAGAAAGTTGGTCACCAACACCCTTATTTACCGAGTCAAGACTCCGCTAAAACTAATGCAGCAACACGTTATCAGGCAAGCCATGGGTTGGGCATTGGAGCACCAACTTCTTGAATCACAACAAAGATTCATGAACTGGCTCGCCTTCTAGACGCTTAAAGCTCTGACTGCTATCAAAAAGAGTCATCATCTTCGAGGGAGGGAAAAATTGCACATGGAATGCAGTAACCAACTCCTCCCACAAAGTTATTGATTCATGTGGGAATTCAGCCAACCACTTGCACACCTCTCCCAGCAAAGAGAATGGGAACAACCTCAACCGGACAGACTCTTGGGAGATGTTCTTGAAGGAAAATGTTCTGCATACATCCATGAAATTTCTAATATGCTAATGATGGTCCTCATGAGCCAAACCACTAAAAAGCCCCTTTAGTTTCAAGATTTACAACATAGTCCTCGTGATGTGAAACAGTGCATTCCCTTTGGCCAGAGGCAAGCGAATGGAACCAATATCGCCCATGAGATGATGGTTATTAGCATGAGGCTCGTTGACATCGTTGAGGTTTCCGATGTCGTCTTGATGGCCTATTTGGCTGCCATTGCTACCTTTAACGCTCATACTTCCTATTTTCAACACAAACAAGCAAAACAAAACTAAAAATTAAGTAAATAGAAATATAACTAACAAGAACAGAATTTAACTTCACTAAAAATTCTCAACTAATACCACTCCCTTGCAGCGGCACCATTTTTTATTTCACGTATCATGACACTACTTCCAGTTCAAGTGTCAACGATCGTGAGTAGTAATATAACCCAACTAGTGAGTTGGGGTCGAGTCCCAAGGGAGCAGTTCGTAATTGAGAATCAATTGAAAAGCGTAAATGTGTTCAAGTCAATTATAGCTATAAACATTTACGAAGAAAAACATGATAAATTAAAGCATGACACAAGTGTCAAGTATCGAAAGGGGGATTTGTAATCAATTATCAACTAAAACGACAACTAAAAATGAAATACAAATATGGAGACGGTATTCTTAGGATGTGATAGGATTATGAGCTAAGGTAAACAACCGGGTAATTGCTATTGATAGTAAACTGCTGTAAATTGGTAACTAACCTAGACTATAGTGGGGGTAAACTTTCTATCAAACAATTTACCCTGAATCAAATCAGTTTCTCTCGAACACCAATAAGCGGAAATGAAGCACAACCTTCGCCTTAGTCCATTCACTCTCTTGAGCTGAATGTATGAGAGAGGGTTTAGGATTCACTCTCTCGAGTTGAACCCATGACAACCCAATAAGCACAGACCATCGATTCGATAGTTTTGGTTTTAAAACCTCTCTCTCTAGCAAGCCAAAAACACAAAGTTGTAGTAAATTCAACCCATATTCACATAATCACACCCCAAGAATTGGGATTTTAGCTAGACATAGTAAAGAGATAGAAATTGATACCGTAAAGTGTTTCCATCAAGTAGGTACGATTGATACGATCTTTACACACGTCTAAGATGAAGAATCGTCAATACCCACTTTTAATTTCTTCAAAATGGGGATTTTCAAAATCTCTAAAGCTAAGGGAAAATGTCCTAAAAAACTAAGTTCTAAAGCTGAGTAATTCTGCAATTTCATAAACTGGTTGCCTACTAAACTAAAAATTCAAACAAGTATTTATAATTTTGAAAAAGTGTGTTGCGAAGGTCCACTCGGCACAGTTAGTCGGGATCGCGAATCCACTCGGTGATCAGCCCTTTGGTCTGGTTCATTGCCTTTCTGCATTGGCCTTTAGCAAATTCAATTTCTGTATCGTCGACTTCCTTTACTCCTTCAGGGCTTGTCACACTGGAACATTAGGTGAGACCAAGGCCATTCGGAGACTCGCCCAATGGCTTAGGCGATCTTCAGGCCTTTTTTTTTTGTTCTTTCAGCTGCTTTGTTCCTTTTTGCTCAATAGTGTCCATGCTTTGTCCCTAAGTTCAAATACCTAAAATTCAAAGATTTGTATCAGCACATAAGTCAGGGTCACATTGGTCAAGGCTTGGATCCTATTTCCAACGACACTGAGTTTACATAATTCAAGGCTTGGATTAAGAAGTTATGCCCATTTTAGTGAAGCCCTATCGGGCAGGGCTTCTTCATGACCTGCTAGACGGGCCATCATACCTTAGACGACCCATGAAGCCAATATTGAAGTCACTTCGTTAGCTTTTAAGTCAGGGTCACATTGGTCTTTTATCCTATGCATTAGGTGCTTAAACTACGTCGTTTAATGCTTAAACTACATTATTTTACTCAGTTTAAGACTAATAGTCTAGTTAGAAACTTCCCAGAGCCCTCATTCTCCTAAAATCATCTAGATTAGAACGAAAAGAGGAGAAAATAGGGGATAGTTTTCCCAAAAATAAGTAGAGGCTTTTTTCATGTTTAGCCTCAAAATCTAAAGGATTTCTCTGTGGTTTTTGTTACCAGGTATGTGGGATTTCACTAGTGGGTTCATTCCACCCATTAGGTCCCTAGAATTCAATAAGTTCTTCAATTTATCATAAATTGTTTAGACCTATGGTTTCCAAAACCTTGGAGATTCATTGTGATTTCATCTGTTATAGTTTTCACGATCTAAAAAACATGTTTCTTGGAATATTTGCATTGTGTCGTAAATAGAATTCAGAACCCTAGTTTGTATTAGTTATCAACACTCATAGATTATACTTGCAGATCAATCATAAATTACATCTTAGATTTTTAATGCCATATGTTTCAGTATATTTATGTTCCATTCCCAAAATCATGTAGGTATTTGAGCTACTCCGTATTTTAGTGCCATTTTAGGTTTACATTCAGTTGGGAATAGACTTAGGACCCAGTTAGACTAGGGTTCCGCGTACCCCCAAAGTCCCAGAACTACATCCCAACATAGGTTCAGAAGTCCCCTCTGTTGGGCATTAGTTTTTATTGATCATGCCATAGTCATTCTTTTATACCCCTGGCAAGGTATATTGGGTCCTCTCGATGTGGCGTATACATCAGGCTCTACGTTTAGTTCACGTGGTTTATGTCGGTTAATAGTAGCTCCCACAGTCAAACTCTTAGTGCATTGACCCAGTTTTTAGTATTTACTTCAGTATACATTTCCACATGTTATCTTCATGATTAGTACTTGGTCATTGCATCCAATTTATCGTTCAGTTATACTTAAGTACGTATCTATATCCTTGTTCAGATTATATCATTGCTTAGTTATGCATTGTTCATATTAGCATATCTATATCTTGCACGGTTAGTATATTCAATGTACTGACGCATACTTTGTGCTACATCACTTTATAATGTAGGTTCCGACACTCAGCTTCAAGCTAATGTTTAGTCTGATTTTGCAGCTTATACTCAGCAGCTTCAGTGGTGAGTCCTCATAGTTCCAGGACGTTTGTTTATGCTTGGTTTAGTTAGTTTATTTTTAGTATTTTTAGAGTTAGCTGGGGACTTGTCCAAAAATATTAACAATAGTATATGCTTTCAGACATAGAGTCAGTATAAGTTGTTTTGGGGTTTATCCCCTTTGACATTCAATTATATTCTCACTTGAGTTTCTTTTAGTTGTGACTCACTTTATAGTTATGCTTTCACTTTCTTAGTTATATTTTAGTATGCTTGTGATATTCTAGACTCAGGGTTAGTGTGGAGTCACTTGTGATCCTAGGTCCCAAGTTACATCTAGGGGTAGCCTCTGGGCGTGAAAAAGTTGGTATCAGAGCATCAAGTTCAAGAGTACTAGGATATCTGAAGGCTTATCTAAGTAGAGTCTCTTTCATGGGTGTCAAGCGCGCCACATCTACAAGGGGAATGATTGGAGGTGTTCGAAGAAAAACATCTCTTCTTTCTTTTCCAGCTCGTGCTATAGAGTATAAACTCTATTTAATCTCTATTTAACTCCTACTCTTCGCATTTTGAAAAATGTTTCCTAGAAGAGATAACACAAGGAATTAGACATTTGCTCAAGTAGACCCATTGGATGAGCAAGTCACGCATGTCGAGTTTATAGGCAACTTTCAAAGTTCTTGCTTAGGAAATTACTACCCAGGTCAATCAGTAGGTTGTGGCCCAAGCTCTGCCATAGACAAGAACTACTACATAAAAAATCCAAGGCTTCAATCGGATTTACCCTACAGAGTTTCATGGGTCTAAGTCAAGAGAGGATCCATAAGAGTTTCTCGATGACATCTAGACGGAAACAAACATTATGGGTGTCACACTCCAGTCGAGAGTGTAAATTTGTATGTTTATTAGTTGAAGGGAGTAACCTACAGTTAGTACCCTCAGTGGAAGGAAACTCACGGTACTAATGCAGGTCTATTGAGTTGGAATTCTTTCAAGACTTTCTTTTTGCACAAGTCTTTCCAATAGTGTTGAAAGAGGCTGGGGCCTAGCAATTTATGAACATCAAGCAGGGGTTGATGTCAGTCCAGAAAAATCTCTCAGAACCCTTTGGAGTCTCTACTCATGTTGGTGACCCAGTTATAGCTAGACATGTATACAAAAATTGTCGTGTCTTAGTTTCCTAGGGAGTCACCTCACTAGACCTTGCAGAGTTAGACATAGTATATTTTGATATCATTCTAGGTATGGATTGATTACATTCTTGTTATGCCTCAGGTGATTGTAAATCTAGGACCGTTTGGTCTTAATTTCAAACGAGCCTTAGAGTGGAAGGGTAGTAACACAGTGCCTATAGGTCGATTTATCTCTTACCTTAAGACCAGGAAAATATATCATCATATTCAGGTTAATGATTCAAACTTTGAACTCTAACTCTTGAGTCATTCCCACTCGTAAATTAGTTTTCAGAAGTATTTCCAGAAGATCTTCCTAGAGTCCCTTCAGCAAGGGAAATTGACTTTGGAATAGATCTCCTTCAGATACCAAGCCTATTTCGATACATCCTTACATAATGGCTCCTATAGATCTTAAGAAATTGAAAGAACAGTTGAAAGACCTTACAAATAAGGGCTTCATCAGACCCAGTATCTCCTCATGGGTTGCTGTAGTGTTATTCGTGAAAAAAAAAATGGCTCTCTCAGGATGTGCATTGACTATTCTCAGTTGAACAACATCACAATCAAGAACAAATATCCCATCCCTAGAATTAATGGCTTGTTCGACCAACTTTAGGGTGCTAATTGCTTCTCTACGATAGACCTCAGATCCGACTTTCATCAACTCAGAGTCAGATATAATGACATCCTAAAGATAGCCTTCAGGACTCGGTATGGTCGCTATGAATTTGTAGTTATGTCTTTTGGACTAATGAATTCTCCTGCAACTTTCATGAACTTAATGAACAGGGTGCTCAAACAGTATTTGAACTTGTTCTTCGTTATCTTTATTGATGACATTCACATTTATTCTCAATGTTAGGAAGAGCATCTGACTCATTTGAGTGTTGTTTTTCAAACCCTCAAAGATTGTCAACAATTCGCTAAGTTCAACAAATCTGAAGCTTTCCTTGGTCATGTGGTATCCAGCGAGGTGATCATAATGGATTCTCAGAAAATTGAGACAATAAAACATTGGCCCAAACCCATCTCTCCAATTAATATCAGAAGTTTCTTGGGTTTGGCTGGTTACAATAGGATGTTTGTTGAAGGATTTTAATCCATAACTTCCCCATTGACCAGGTTAACTCAGAAGAAGGTCAAGTTTTAGTGGTCATATGAATGTAAGAAAAGTTTCTTAGAACTGAAGACTATGGTATCTACTACTCTTATCTTCACTCTACCAAATGGTTCAGATTGTTATGTGGTTTATTGCGATGCATCCAGGGTCAGCATAGGTTGTCTGGTAATGCAACAAGGTAAGGGCATAACTTATTCATCTAAACAACTTAAGGTTCAGGAGAATAAATACCCGACTCATGACCTCGAGCCTGCAGTCATAGTGTTTGCCTTAAATATTTAGAGACACTACTTGTATGGTGTTCACATGAATGTGTTCAAAGATTATAAGAGCCTTTATTATGTGTTCACCCAGAAAGTGTTGAATCTTCATCAGAGAAGATGGCTTGAATTGCTCAAAAACTATGACATGAATGTGCTTTACCATCCGGGCAAAGCCAATGTAGTGGCTGACTTCCTGACCAGACTATCCATGGTAGTGTGGCACATGTTGAGGAAGATAATAAATAGCTAAAGATGTTCACCCGCTTGCTCACTTAGGAGTTTTCCTTATAGACACGTCAGATGGTGGTGTAATAGTTCAGAATGGGTTAGAATCTTCATTGGTAGTGGAGGTTAAGAAAACACAGGATATAAATCCTATAATACTTCAATTGGAAGGTGTAGTTCATCAATAGAGAGTTGAGGTTTTCTTCGAAGAGGGAATGGTGTGCTTCATTACAGGGGTCGCTTATGGGTTCCTAAGGTCGGTGAGTTGAGGAAGCAAATCCTTACAGAAGCTTATGGGTTCCTAAGGTCGGTCAGTAGAGGAAGCAGATCCTTATAGAAGCCCATAATTCCAGGTATTCTATTCATTTCGGTGCCACTAAGATATACCGTGATCTGCGGGAAGTGGTTTGGTGGAACGGTATGAAGAGAGACATCACAAATTTTATGGCTAAGTGTCGTAACTGTCAAAAGTTTAAAATAGACCATCAGAAACTAGGAGGTGTGACTCAAGAAAATAACATTCCTATATGTAAGTGGGAAGTGATAAACATGGATTTCAATACGAGTTCACCTCGTACTCGCATACAACACGAATTCATTTGTGTGATAGTAGACAAATTAAAGTCACTAAGTCAGCTCACTTCATTCATGTCAATACTACAGGTTCAATGGAGGATTATGCTAGACTCTACATCAATGAGATAGCCAGGTTGCATAGGGTTCCCTTTTCTATCATCTCATAAATAGGCCCTCAGTTTACCTCCCATTTCTGGAAGTCATTTCTGAAAGGTCTTGGTACCCAAGTGAATCTCAGTACAACATTTCATCGGCAGATTGATGGTCAGGAAGAGCATACTATTCAGACCTTGGACGACATGTTGAGAGCTTGTGTGATAGATTTCAAGGGTAGTTGGGATGATCACATATCTCTCATAGAGTTCGCGTACAATAATAACATCCATTCTAGTATTTAGATGACCCCTAACGAGGCACTGTATGGGCATAGATGTAGGTCTCCGGTTGGTTAGTTCGAAGTAGGTAAGGAAGCCTTGATTGGGACAGATTTGGTTCATGAGGCTATGGAGAAAGTTCAGCTTATCATAGATAGACTAAAGATAACTCACACTCATCATAAGTTTTATGCAGATATGAGCAAAAGGGACTTAGAGTTTGAAATAGAAGATCTGTTTTCCTGAAAGTGTCACCCATGAAGTGGGTGATGAGATTTGGCAAGAAAGGTAAGCTCAGTCCAAGGTATGTATGTAGGTCCTTACAGAATCTTGAACAGGGTTGGAAATGTGGCTTATGGGTTAGAGATGCAAGCAGAAGTAGCATCGATTCACCCAATCTTTCACATTTCCTTGTTGCAGAAGTGTGTGAGTGAGCCGACATCTATAGTACCTTTAGAGAGTTTGGTTGTAAAGGATAGCCTCATCTATGAAGAGGTTCCGGTTGAAATACTTGACCGTCAGATTTGTAGATTGACGAATAAGAAAGTTTCTTTAGTAAAGGTTTTGTGAAGGAGTCAGTACGTAAAGGGAGCTACTTAGGAGGCAGAAGCAACCATGATGGCAAAGTTTCCTCACCTCTTTTCTTTCGATTCAGTTTCAGCTTGAGGCAATACTTCCTCTCCAATCTCTCAGCTTAGTCTTGTGTAATTCAGTATTAGTATAATGTTCCCTCAGTTATCATTGTATTTCAGTATATTTTCATGTTCATAAAACTTAGTTTAGTTAAATATCAATTTTTATTATTCAGTTGGTAGAGATTTCAGCACTTTCCTCCAAACTTGGCTTGTTTCCACTTCATTTGAAGATGAATTACCCCAAGGGGGAGATATTATAGCACCTCAAAAATCAGAACTAAGATTAAACAAAAGAGAAGGGAAAACCACAGAGAGGATCCATGGGCCGTGAAGAGGACCATGACTCGTCTCCCTACTCATAGTTTTGCACCCAAGAAAATGTGATGGTCCGTGGAGCTGCACACGAGTGGTGAACTGATCCGTGAAATGGGCACAAAACCACTATGTATATTATGAAGGACCATGGACCACTAGATGATCTGTGGAGATTCACACAATCCATGAAGTGGCTCGTGAAAGAGGCTTGGCAGACTTTGAGGTTTGGGTCAACTTCAAACAATCATATCTTTCAGCACAAAATGATTTAGATGGCCCACGCCCTATCAAATTAAAGGTATTTGATTCCTCTTTTGAACACCACAAAGTTTCCCTAATTCTTAGCCTGGAGTAAAAAGTTATGTTCATTTTAGTGGAGCATTGTTGGGTAGAGCATCTTTACGACCACTTGACAGGCCATGTTTCTTTAGATGGCCGGCAAAGCCTATCTTGAAGTCACTTCATCAGCTTTTAAGCGAGGTTTCACCCCCAAAGTCACGGGTTAAGAACCACGGATGTCTAAACGGTCCATGAAGCTCCACACGACTGTGAAGGTAACTTTTTGTACTTAGAGTTTTGTATTAACTTCATATGATCATACCTTTCAGAACAAACTTAATTAGGTATCCCATGACATATTAAATAAAGATCTATGAAGCCTCTTTCCAACGGTACTAAGTTTTCCTAATTCCAAGCTTGGAGTTAAAATTTATGCCCGTTTTAGTGAAGCTCTATCTGGTAGGGCATCTTCACAGGCTGCTAGACGGGCCAGCATTCATTAGATGATCCGTGAAGCCTGTCTTGAAGTAACTTGGTCAACTTATACGTCAGGGTAACATTGTTCTTTTCCCCTATGCGTTTGGTACTTAAACTACATCGTTGTACTCAGTCTAAGCATAATAAGAGTCAGAAACTACCCAGAACCCTCATTCTCCAAAAATCATCTAGCTTAGAACGAAAAGAAGAGAAAAGAGGCAATAGTTTTCCCAAGAACAAGCATAGGTATTCTTCAAGTTAAGACCCCAAAATCCGAAAGATTTCTCTATAGTTTTCGTCGCCAGGTATGTAGGATATCACTAATGGGTTCCTTCCACCTATTAGGTCCCTAGAATTCAGTCAGTTCTTCAATTTCTCATAGATTTTTTTGATCTAGGTTTTCCAAAACATTGGAGATTCATTGTGATTTCAGCTGATATAGTTTTCACGATCTAAATAACATGTTTTTTATAATATTTGCATAGTATTGTAAATAGAATTCAGAACCTTAGCTTGTATTACTTATCAACACTCATAAATTATACTTGTTAGACAGATCAGTCAGAAATTTATGCTTAGATTTAAAATGCCATATCTTTCTGTATGTTTATGTTGCGTTCCTAGATATCATGTCACTATTTTGTTCTAATCAGTATTTTAGTAGCATTTTAGCTTTACATTAAGTTGGGAGTAGACTTAGCACCGAGTTGGATTAAGGTGTAGCGTAGCCTTAAATTCTAAGAACTACGTTCCACGTAGGTTCAGAACTCACCTTTGTTGGGCATCATTTTTTAGTGATCACACCACTATCATGCCTTCATACCCCTGGCACAGTATATTGGGTCCTCTCGATAGGGGGTATACATTGGACTCCACGTTTAGCTCACTTGGTTTATGTTGGTTAATAATAGCTCCCACAGTCAGACTCTTAGTGCATTGACCAGGTTTTAAGCATTTACTTCAGTATACAGTTCAACATGTTATCTAAATTATTAGTACTTGGTTATTGCATCCAGTTTATCTTTCAGTTATACTTTAGTACATGTCTAATCCTTGTTAAGATTATATTATTGCTCAGTTATGCATTGTTTAGCTTATATACCTTTTTCATCTTATCATATCTATATCTTGCATGCTTAGTACATTCTCCAAGTACTGACGCATATGTAGGTTCAGGCACTCAGCATCCAGCTCAAGCTTAGTCTGAACTTTCCTAAACACAACATCTTCATTGGTGAGTCCTCATAGTTTGAGGACGTTTCTTTATGCTTGGTTTAGTTAGTATATTTTCAATATTTTTAGAGGTAGTTGGTGACTTATCCCGACAGCTCATCAGTAGTAGAGGCTTTCATACATATAGTAAGTATTAAGTTGATTTGGGGTTGTTCCCCTATGACATTCAGTTATATTCTAACTTGAGTGTCTTTTAGTAGTGACTCACTTTATAGTTATGCTTTCGCTTTCTTAGTTAAATTTCAGTATGCTTGTGACATGCTAGATACGGGGTTAGCTTGGGTCACTTCTGATACTAGGTCCCATGTTACGTCTAGGGGAAAGCCTCGGCGCGTGACACCATGTGTAAGGACTAGTTGAATCCTAGGTTGGTACTATTTCCTTTGATAGGCCGCTTTCATTCGATGTATATTTATTTGATTTTGATTCCTTGTTTGAATGTTGGTGATGACATGCATTGAACTATTTTCTCAGTTTCATGGATTTTGTGGTATGATCCAAGCACATGCATTTACATATTTATCGTTCATGATGAGATACTATTTTAATCATTTTTTATTCTAAATTGGTTTTAACGGGAGTTGTACCACTTAGGGCACTTGACTTACTGAATTTTGAGATTACTAGGCGTCAAAGACGTGCTCCTTTTTCTACTTGCGATATTAGAGGCACTAGGATGTGGTCAATTTTTACTTGACTAGTTGGCACATGACACCATTTCATGCATGCAAGGATAAAAGATATAATCTTCTTATATATGAAAATACAAATTAAACTCTGTGTATTTAGAATACCAAATATCTTTGTGGGAGTTTCTTTAACCGACAACCATCACTATGAGCTATGTGATGATACAACGTCATGTCGCACGCTGCCAGGGCCGTCCTATTTTTTTCCGGGCTATAGAACATACTCACTAAGTGGATCCACTAGTCTAAGCTAAAAACATTAAGGAATCATCTAAAAATTATGACCCTTTATGTAAAACCTTGTAGTTTAGTAGGCCAACTAGGGCTAAGTGTGAGGGCAACAAGAGCCAAGGAAGAGGGTCAAGGGCCAAGGCAAAGGGGCAAGGCTGCCCAAAACATGCCAACCAATGCCCCACTTCACGACCTATCCACGGCCAGTGGTGAGGACCACAACTCATGGTGTGGCTCATGGTGGCTAAGACAGTGGCTACCTTGAAGATGCCCAAGAACGGCTCATCTTCATGAGACACTTCACAGCCAGTGGTGAAGACTACGGATCGAGGGAAGGCCCGTGAAGATGCCTTCAATTTATGTAGGGCAAGACATGGTGGCCTAGCCACTGGTCCAAGAACCACATGCAAGACCACGGCAAGTGGTTAGGACCACGGCAAGTGGTTAGGACCATGGAAAGTGGTTAGGACCACGGCTCGTGGAGCCTGCCGTGCTTCCTGGGAGTAGGCTGCCTAGTGAGGGGCACTTTGGGAAAATCCTCTTTAAGTGGGTATTGGATGAGGTCATTTTTCCTAGACTTAGTACACATATATAAGCTATTTTAACCCTTTAACCTCCCCAATTAAGTCATTATTTCCAAAACTCCAAAAAAATCCCAAAGTTCATCTTGTCAAATATTTCTCTCTCTAGAAAGAAGAAGAAGAGGGTTCAAGCAGGGTCAAGTCTCCAACCTTCCAAGATTTGGGATCAAGGTATGATAGATTTTTCATCCATGGATTCTTCCATCCATGGAGTCTCCTAACTTTTCCCAATTGTTAAGATGAAATCCCTAATTCAAGTTAGGGTTCCTTCCAATTTTATGGGTGTTGATGTATGTTGATCCAATTGAGTGGGTAATGATTGTTTATTATTGAATTAGTAGTAAGTCATGTTTTTAAGATGAAATTACACGTTTCCATGCCTAACCCATGTCTTGAGAGATGAAATTGAAGTATGTGGCTTTTGTGCCTTGAAGGGGAAATTGAGGATTTAGAAATAATCTTCTAAGATTGATGATATGTCTAGTAGATTGCTTGAGATTAGGTCACTTAGATATGAATTGAATGAAGCTAAAGTAAATATGTCTAATCATGATTGGTAAATGTTGGGTTTAAGCCTATATGATTATAAATTACTAGAATTGTTAAAGAATAAAGCATGTGAGCAGAATGCCTTGAGACTTAGGACTATGAGATGCTTCTGAGAAGTGAAGCTTTGAGAGTAAGGCTTGTAGTTATTAATGTTGATTGCTAGCTCTTTGAAAGTAAAGCTAATATGATGAATTATGTATGTTAAAGCTTGAGAGTGAAGTCAGATATGATAAGTCTAGTCTAGTAAATAACATTGTTTTGGAAGGACTTTACCCACCTAAACTACCTTATGAATGTATAATACAAGACCTAAGGGCTATCTTATGAATTGAACAAGGATTGAGTGTCAAGACATTCTTCCATGAGTATGATATTGAAGATGAGATGGAAGCTTCATGCTAGTTGAGTTCGGCTTCCAAATGGGATCCTCTTACACTAGTTGAGTTTGGGTTCCCAAGTGTATCTCATGAGATGGAGACCATTCATGCTAGTTGAGTCTGGGTTTCTAGTAGCAATCTCCATATCTATAGAGGTATGTTAGTTATGATAACTTAAAGCTGTGATATGGTATCCCTTTATGAATAGCTTGACTTGGTAAGACAATATCATTCATGTTAGCTTGATTAGTAGATCTTATGATAGCCTTGGATTGAGAAATCGTACCCTGCCTAAGGTTAGCTTGCACTAGCATAATAGAATGCATGCATGGTAGTTCGGGTTTCTAGTAGCAATCTCTATATCTATAGAGGTATGTTAGTTATGATAGCTTGAAGTTGTGATATGGTATCCCTTTATGAATAGCTTGACTTGGTAATACAAGACAATGCATGTTAGCTTGAGTAGTAAATCTCGTTGGTTGCTTGGATTGAGCAAT
The DNA here is from genome assembly GCA_029582685.1 of Solanum piurae. Taxonomy (NCBI): domain Eukaryota; kingdom Viridiplantae; phylum Streptophyta; class Magnoliopsida; order Solanales; family Solanaceae; genus Solanum; species Solanum piurae. Next base: position 56,298 of record JAJOOO010001142.1, on the reverse strand, counting down.
AGTACCCTTCCTTGAATAGCTTAGATTTGCATGGTAGTATGCTTACCATGGTATCTTGGTCTAGCATGATATGGTGATTTTCCTTGGTAGCCTTGAATTGGTAAAATTGTAACTATTCATGAGTAATGTATGTATTGGACTAGTTAAGAAGTACTCTTCCATGAATAGTAGAAATAGATAAACAGGGACAAGTCCCTAATCAAAGTAGTATGAATATGATAAATCAAGGTTACTTCAAGGAAGTATCGTAAGTATGTTTTTAGATGAGCTTTTCTTATATGATGTATGCTAGCTTGGATTGTTGCTATAGTTGCCTTCCTTGACATGTTTGACTAAAGGTAAAGGTTCCTTGTCTATGAGAAATAAGCTAAGGATGAGATCAAAATATGAAAAATATGTATGATGGCATAAAGTGGTACTTAGCGTGGGTAAGATTATGTGGTCTTATCCATTCATTGAACAAGTATTCTTTGAGGTTACTTATGAAGTGGTTCAATTATGTTATGAATATCTAAGTATTGACTATTCTTACTAATATGTTGTATCTCTTATGTTTACAGATTATGTCTCATGTTGACTAATGCTTATATTATGTCTATGTTGGTGATTATGCCTATGATTATGTTGTTATGCTCTTGATGATGTTATACTAGCTATCATATTTAGTACATTTTGTACTAACGCATATTCTTGCCTACATTCTTATTAAATGTAGGGTTCGATGATATTGAGTTCCATCCCTGTAGCTAGGTTCATAGTAGAGAAAGGAGTGAAGACTTAGTGAGTCCTCATAGCATCAAGGATTTGATCACCCTTCCCTAATGTCTTTTATTTTTATATTAGAACTTTTGTATGGGCTGCGTCCCAAAGACATTTATGATTTAAAATGGTTTGAGACAAAGTGTTATAGACTTCCACTTGTTTTTAAAAGACATTGATATTATGGAAAAATGTTTGAAATTTCTGCATCATTTATATTGCTTTATGTTATGATATGCTAAGGGGCTTGTATGAGGCCTCTCGTGGTCTTGTACGCCTTGTTACATCTAGGGGGTACCCCTGGGTTGTGACAAACTTGGTAATCAGAGAACAAGGTTTAGAATGATTCTAGGATGTCTCAAAACCAAGTCTAGTAGAGTCTTGCTCATAAGTGTGAAGCGTGCCACATTTATGAATAGAAAGCTATTAGATGATTAGGAAATCTCACTTCTTCATTCTTTATGTCATGTCATGGAGCTTAGCTCTATAAGGTCTTTCTTATAATCCTTACCCCCGATGGTCTACAATATATGTTTAATAAAAGGGGAAATTCTAGACGGAATGAGGAAGACATGGTGGATCAAGAGGTCCCATCACAAGATCCACAAGCTCCGGTTGACCCTTTTGGTGAGAATGTGATTAATGCTGAGTTTAGGTTGGCATTCAAAATGTTGGGCCAAGCCATGACGGCACAAGTTAATAGGGAGGTGGTAGCTCTGGTGAACCCAATAATGGGTACAACCATTTCAAGGCTAAGAGATCTTATGAGGATGAACTCTCCGGAATTTTATGGCTCCAAAGTTGAGGAAGATCCTCAAGGGTTTTAGATGAGGTGTATAGGTACTTGCTATCATGGGAGTAACCCCGGTAGAGATGGCGGAATTAGCCGCTTACTAATTGAAATATGTTGGTCAAGTGTGTTACAATCAATGGAAAAGAGACTATCCCGATAGGAGCGGGTCCCGTAGATTGGGAAGTGTTTGAATCGCCATTTCTAGATAGGTTCTTCCCTATTGAGATGAGGTAAGCCACGGTGCATGAGTTCCTTAACCTTCATCAAGGAAGTATGAGTGTGAAAAAATATGCCCTTAAGTTCACCCAATTGTTTAAGTATGATCCATCTCAAGTATCCGACAGTACGACAAGAATGAGTAAGTTTATGTCGAGTTTGTCTGATTTGGTAGAAAAAGAAAGTCGTACGGCAATGCTTATCCACGACATGGATATTGCTCGTCTATGACTCATTGCCAACAAATTAAGGAGACAAAGCTAAAAGAGAGGTCTGGGGATAAAAAGAGGTCTAGAATTGATAATGAGAAGTCCTTTCATGATGGGTCCGACGGACATGGTCATACTAGGAACTGACAAAAGTATTCCGGACAAAGTTCTTCCTATGCTTCTAAGTATATGGAAGATAGGGTGTCTAACCCTAAACCGCAAGGAATTAGTAGTGAATCCATATGGCCTACTTGTTCTAGATATGGAAAGAGACATGAGGGTAGATGTTTAGCCAACATAGAATGTTGCTTTAATTGTGGTGAAAGTGGTCACAAAATGAGGAATTGTCCTAAGGCAAAGGCTAAAGGAAGAGAAGATTCTCCTAAGCAAAACCAGTTTTATGCACTTCAAGCTAGACGTTACCATGAGTGTGCTCCAAATATGGATCCCGGTATGTTGATAACTTCTTAATTGATGTTTATTCTTTGTTAGATTATGATGTCGTTTTTGTGATATTTTTGTTGCACTCCTATTATGCTCCTATGTGATTGTAGAACTCGTATAGTCAAAATGTTAGTTCCCGAATGAGCCTATCCAAAAGTGGGAAGGGGAAGTCTATGCCAAGAGTTTGGACTATGTATTGTCTTAAAGTTGACTTTAAGGGTTGTATGTACCACCTAGTTAAGGTGAGGGAGAAGAGTTCAAGTGTTGACCAAATCGAAATAGTTAGTTATCTTTTAAGATTGATCTTAAGTATGGTCATTATGAGTAGGGTGTTTAGATAATGCCTAGATATGTTCGGTTAGTAGACTATACCAAGGGTAGTGTTATGGTTTAAGATGGTTCGGGATCGTCTTATGTGTTAAATGTGAAAGTTAAGCGAAGTATGGATCCAACCTTAGTAGAATAAAAAGAGAAGATGCTTAGAAAGTCTGTTGAGGCTTCCTCCGAAGAGGGAGATGTTGTGCTTAGATAGCAAGGTCATTGTATGATTCTAATGTTGATGATTTGGGTTTACTAGAAATATCCCACCCCTAAAGGGTGTAGTGAATTTAGTAAGAAGGGAAGTTTAGTCCCCACTTGGTAGGCCCATGAGAGATCTTAAGACATATGGTTAGGATGCTTATAAGTTAGCTTTGCCTAGTGAGTGGGCATAGATGAATCCGGTTTTCCATGTCTCTAAGTTTGAAGGACTGTGTTCGGAATCCGACACCCCTTGTTACCTTAGAAGGTTTGGGAGTAGATGAAAATTATTCCTATAAGGGAGAGTCCCTTATGGGTAGTTCCTTGTTTGGAAAGTCATGTGTGTTTTATGTGTAGCCATGATTTCCCTCTATGCTGCATGTTCATGAAATCATGTGTTTAATGAGTTCACATGATTCTTTTCCTCATGTTGTAGTGCATTGAGTATGAGTTGCCTATAGACTTCATGAGATGAATAGATGAACATGTCTTAGCTCGGAGTTGAGAGTTCCTCCTTTGATGTATGCTTTGAGTAAATATTGCATATTGTCTCCATGTGTGTATGTTCAGCATGTTTTAGCTCGGAGATTGTAGTTCCTCCTAGGACATGATTAGTTATGAGTTTCATGCATAATGGGTTGATAGATGTAGTTCCTACTTCCTTGTGTTGCATTGAGTATATTTAGCTTGATGTTGAATTTTTCCTCCTTGATTGTGTGCATTTAGATGTGTGGCATGCATGATGGGCTGCTAGTCTAGAGTCGTTTCTTTTAAGGAATGTCTAGATCATCATTCGAGGACGAATGTTCCCAAGGGGGAGATATTGTAACAACCCGTAGTTTAGTAGGCCAACTAGGGCTAAGTGTGATGGCAACAAGAGCCAAGGCAAAGGGTCAAGGGCCAAGGTAAAAGGGCAATGCCCAAGCAAAGGGCCAAGGCTGCCCCAAACTTGCCACGCACTTCCCCACTTCATGACCACCACCACGGCTAGTGGTGAGAACCACGGATCGTTGTCGCTAAGGCAGTGGCTACCTTGAGGCTGCCCAAGAATGACTCATCTTCACGAGCCACTTCATTGCCAGTGGTGAAGACCACGGCTCATGGGAAGGATCGTGAAGATGCTTTCAATTTAAGGAGGGAAAGACCTTGCGGCCTAGCCACTGGTCCAAGGACCACGACCAGTGGTGAGGACCACGGCTCGTGCATCCTGCCGTGGTGCCTGGGATTAGGCTCCCTAGTGATGGGCACTTTGGGAAATTCCTCTTTAAGTGGGTATTGGATGAGGTCATTTTTCCTAGACTCAATACATCTATATAAGCTATTTAACCCTTTAACCTCCCAATTAAGTCATTATTTCCAAAACCCCAAAAGAATCCCGAAGTTCATACTCTCAAATATTTCTCTCCTAGAAAGAAGAAGAAGAAGAAGAAGAAGAGGGTTCAAGCTAGGTCAAGTCTCCAATCTTCCTAGCTCTTTGAGGGATTTGTGATCAAGGTATGATAGCTTCTTCATCCATGGATTCTTCCATCCACGGAGTCCCCTAGATTTCCCCAATTGTGAAGATGAAATCCCCAATTCAAGTAAGGGTTCCTTCCTATTTTGTGGGTGTTGATGTATGTTGATCCAATTGAGTGGGTATGATTTATTATGATTGAATTAGTATTAAATAATGTTTTAAGATGAAATTACATTTTTCCATGCCTAACTCATGTCTAGAGAGATGAAATTGAAGTATGTGGGTTTTGTACCGTGAAGGGGGAAATTGAGGATTTAGAGATAATCTTCTAAGATTGATGATATGTATAGTAGATTGCTTTATATTAGGTCATTTAGATATGAATTGAATAAAGCTAAAGTAAATATGTTGAATCATGATTGGTAAATGTTGGGTTTAAGCCTATATGATGATATATGACTTAAATTGTTAAATAATGAAGCATGTGAGTAGAATGCCTTGAGACTTATGCCTATGAGATGCTTATGAAAAGTGAAGATTTGGGAGTAAGTGTCACACCCCGAGCCTACACCCTGGGCGGGATTGGCACTAGAGAATAATTGATGGCCCCAAACGAACCCTTGGTCTGGCTTACTTACTCAGTGGAAGACTTAATCACAAGAAATAGTCTCAAAGGATGACTCATGTAAATGTTTTTAAGAAATATTAAACTTAGGCAAAATGGCAAATCAAGTCTCAACCATTAAAACAGGAGATAGAAAAGTCAAGAACTAGCATCTGACTATATATGAAGACTCTAAACAACTGAGATGGATGTCGGGATAAGACCCACAACATCCTAATGAAACTAAAACTACTAAAACCATTAAAAGGGATCCTCCAGAAGCAAGGAGGGTCACCAATTAGTCTGGAACTCAACTAGAATCATAAATGCACCGGACTGATCCTGGTTAAGTGTATCTGCAACGTTAAAAGATGCAGGCCAAATGACATCAGTACATTGAATGTACTAGTATGCGAGGGGAATTCTAAAATAAGACATAAGCATGAAAGGAACTAAAAGAACTTACCTGGCTTAACTCAACTCAAATTAATCGAACTCATTTCAATATAAAGCAGTAATGTATATGTGATACAAAGAAAAGCTTTTAAAACATGAATGTCAACTCTATGTATATAGAAATACAACAATACTTTTAGTTTATGCAAAGATACGATATAAACTCTGAATTATATACAAAAATACAAATAAACTGTGTATATAAGAATACAATATACTTCTGTGCTAGTTTTTCTAACCGACAACCATCACGTCAGAGTTATTGTGATGATACAATGATTTGTCTCACACTGCCAAGGCATGTCCTATACATTGCCGAGGGTATAGAACCTAACTACTAAGTTTATCCACTAGTGTATGCTAAAACGCACTAAGGAATCATCTAAAAAGTATGAAACTTTTCTACCCATGATGGTTATATGGTTTATGGGGACTGGGAATTGTCTGAACTCTGCCCTATATCGGTGCTCAATACTACTCCCAAAATATGATACTAGCTCTTATGTTTAAAAACATACTTCTTTCTGTTATTTGAGATAATTTCTCAAAAACATAGCTCAAGGGCTATCTTGAAAATCAAAGTTTCCTCTCTTGTTTAATTGTGAAAGCGTTTACTCTTTTCTGAAAACTAGCTCAAAGGCTCATTGGAAATCAAGGTTTCCTTTTCTTTTTCAAATGTGAAAACATTTTAAAACTCTTTGGGAATACATAGTCCCCATATACTCTTTGAAGAAATGAACTTCAACTTTTACTCTTTACTGTTTACTCAACTTGAACTTTAAGTCTTAACACAAAGTTAAAACTTTTGGAAAACTCTAAGAACTTCTCTTGACTTGACTCTTACTTTCCTTGAATTTAATTATGGATTCAAGGTTCATGATCTCATGATTATGTATGATTTCATGATGTTTTGACGTACCTTAGAGTGTTGGAATCAACTAGGAAACATAGGTATGTTGCTAAGGAACTAGTACGGAAAGAAGGGCAAAAAAAGTAGAAGACTTGGCGTCCCTGGCACTCTGAGTGGCGTGGGGCGCCAGACACAAAACTTCAAAGCCTGGCTTGGGGCGCTCTGGCTGGCGGGGTGCCCCAGAGGCCAAACCTTAGAGAATTCTTTGGGGCGCGGTGCCCCACCCCCATTGCCCAGATTTTTGAAGAAATTCCTTGGTCATTTTTCAACTATAAAGCCTCTAAACTCAATTGGGTCTTTTTCCAAACACTTAGATTCTACTACATAACCAAAATAAGCAAGAATCTACCCAAAACAACATTTAATTTTGTGAATTAAAATCAAGAACTCCTCAACAACTTCAACAATCAAGAACTCAATTTGAATGCTTTCAAGAACATAATTTCACTGAATAATTCATGATTGGCGCATGGGTGAACTAACCCAACGTTATGTGATCTCACATACCTCGTAGGGATCACTCCTTGACAAAATTCACAAGCAATTCTTCAAGACTTGGCGATTTCCTTGCTTCTCCTTCCGTTTTCTCCTCTTTTTTTCTCTTCTCTTGAAACCCTAACTTATTTTTCAAAAGTGTAAACTGAATACAATAAGTTTAGACCCCAACATAATTACCAAAAATTAAATTAATTAATTGGGTGGTGAAAAGACCACAACGCCCTTCCAAAATCTAGTTTTGACTTTCCTTATCTAGACAACCCAATTCCAATGGGAATATCTCACTTATACAAACTTGAAACTGAGAAAACTCGAAGGCGTTGGAAAGATAATTCAAAGATATCTCCTACTGTATCTAGAAGCAGACCTAACTCTTCCTAGTTCTTTCAAATAGTGAGATGTTATAATATTTACCCCTTGGGAACATTCATTCTCGAACGAGATTACTCTTACAAGGCTAAGGGTGCAACATCAATAAATCAGTTCACACACCCAACAAGCAAAACTAACACATTAAGTATATAAATTATAGAGTACTAAGAAGAGAATTAGTACCTTGATTTGGAATTTCTCCAGGTTCAAAGAGACGTGGATATATCTTTTTCATATCTTCCTCAGAGTCCCAAGTAGCTTCCTCAATAAATTAGTTCCTCCAAAGAACTTTGACTAATTCTACCTCTTTTTTTCTGAACTTGCAAACTTGGCGATCTAGAATCTGAACAGGAATATCCTCCTAGGATAAGCTATCCTTGATCCTAATGTCTTCATTTGGTATAATCAATGAAGGATCACCCATGAACTTCTTCAACATGGAGATGTGAAATACCGGATGAAATGCGGCTAACTCTTGTGGTAACTCTAGCTCATAAGCTACATTTCCAATCCTCTTGGATATTCGATAAGGGCCAATATACCGGGGAATAAGCTTCCCCTTCTTACCAAATCTTATAACACCCTTCATGGGTGAAACTTTCAAGTATACCCAATCATCTACTTCAAACTCTAACTCCCTTCTCGTAACATCAGTGTAGGATTTCTGACGACTCTGCACTGTTTTCAACCCTTCTTGAATAACTTTCACCTTGTCCATAGCTTGATGAACTAAGTCTAGTCCTATCAACCTAGCTTCACAAACTTCAAATCATCCAATAGGAGATTTGCATCTTCTCCCATAAAGAGCTTCATAAGGAGCAATTTGGACGCTAGATTGGTAACTATTTTTGTAAGAAAAATCAATAAGAGGTAGGTGATCATCCAAATTACCTTTGAAGTCAATCACACGAGCCCTCAACATATCCTCTAAGGTTTGAATAGTGTGCTCTCATTTCCTATCTGTTTGAGGATGAAAGGCTACCTTAACTTCACTTTTGAACCCAAGCCTGTTTGGAATGACTTCCAAAATTGTGCGATAAATTGCGCACCTCTGTCTGAAATAATGGAGAATGGAACTCCATGAAGTCTAACTACTTCTTGAATATACAACTTAGCATAGTCTTTTGCTGAATGGGTAGTATTTACCGGAAAAAAGTGGGTTGATTTTGTCATTCTATCGACAATTACCCAAATAGAATTGTGATGCATGTGAGATCTTGGTAAACCTGTGATGAAGTCCATATTGATCATCTCCCACTTCCATTCTAGAAGTTCTATATTCTGAGCCATACCGCCTAGACTTTGGTGCTCTACCTTAACTTGTTCGCAATTCAGACACTTAACAACGAATTTTGCAATGCCCTTCTTCATACTACTCCATCAATAAACTTCTCTCAAATCGCGATACATCTTTGTGGAACCCAGATGAATGGAATATTTGGAGCTATGAGCTTCCTCCATAATCCTCTCTTGGAGTTCATCCACCCTTAATACACACAATCTACCTTGATACCTCAATACACCATCTCCCCCTTGTTCAAAAGAAATTACTTTTTGCTTATGAACATTTGCCTTCAATTCAAGAAAAATTAGTTCTAGGTTTTCTTTCTATTTAACTTCAGACACTAAATGTGATTCAGCCCCATTCATCACCACTACTCCTCCTTCTGGGGAATCCATTAGTCGGACTCCTTAGCGTTCAACTTTATAATCATCTTTCGCTAGCTCTTTCTTATCTTCCTTAAAATGGGAGGTAATACCCATAGAAAACCTGCTCAAGGAATCAGCAACAACATTACCCTTACCTGGGTGATAAAGAATACTCATGTCATAATCCTTGAGTAATTCCAACCACCTTCTTTGTCTGAGATTAAACTCTTTCTGAGTAAACACGTACTGAAGGCTCTTGTTATAGGTTAACACATCCACATGAACACCATAAAGATAAAGGTGCCATATTTTCAAAGCAAATATTACGGCAGCCAATTCCAGGTCATGGGTTGGGTAGTTTCTCTCATGAACTTTCAACTGTCCAGAGGAATAAGTTATAACTTAGCCATTCTGCATTAACACAAAACCCAAACCAACTTTAGATGCATCACAATAAAAAACAAAGCCTTGCGTACCTTCTTGTAAGATTAACACTGGGAGCAGTCAACCTCTTTTTCAATTCCTAAAAGCTTTTCTCACAAGCTTCAGACCATTGAAACTTAACTGTCTTCTGAGTCAACTTGGTCAAAGGGAATGAAATAGAGGAGAACCCCTCTACGAACCTTCTATAATAGCTAGCCAAACCCAAGAAACTCCTAATATCAGTTAAGGATGTGGGTCTAGGACAATTCTGCACTACCTCAATTTTTTGAGTATCAACTTTAATTCCCTCTCGAGACACAATGTGGCCTAGGAATGCCACAGACTCAAGCCAAAACTCACACTTAGAGAACTTGGCATAAAACTCTCTATCCTTTAAAGTTTGGAGAACTATTCTGAGATGGCTAGCATGATCTTCCTCATTCCTTGAATAGATTAGTATGTCATCAATGGACACGATAACAAACATATTTAAATAAGGCTTGAATACTCTATTCATAAGGTCCATGAACGTTGCAGGAACATTAGTTAAACCGAACGACCTGACCATAAACTCATAATAACCATAACGGGTCCTAAAAATTATCTTTGGAATATCACATTCCCTTACTTTTAACTGATGGTAGCCAGATCTGAAGTTTATCTTAGAGAAATAGGTGGCACCCTGAAGTTGATCGAAAAGATCATCAATCCTTGGGAGAGGATATTTATTCTTGATGGTAACCTTGTTCAACTGACGGTAATCTATACACATCCTAAGGGAACCATCCTTCTTCCTCACAAACAAAACCGGAGCACCCCAAGGTGAGACACTTGGTGGAATAAAGCCCTTATCAAAGAGATTTTCAACAGTTCTTTTAGCTCTATGAACTCTGTTGGTGCCATTTTATATGGCGGAATAGATATAGGACGAGTATCTAGAACAACATCTATACCGAAATCTATTTCACTCTGAGGAGGGACTCTGAGAAGATCATCTGGAAAGACTTCTCGAAACTCTTTTACTACTAAAACTGACTTACTATGAGGTATTTAAACAATAGAGTCATTAACTCGTACTAAGTGATAGACACACCCCTTGGAAACTAACTTCATTGCCTTAAGGTACCAAATGAAATGACCCTTACGCACTGCTAAACTACTTTTCCATTATAAGACTTGCTCAGTCCATACCAAGAATGACATCAAAGTCTACCATATCTAAATCAACTAAATCAGCCATGGTACTCTTGTGATTGATGGAAATGGGACAATCACGATAAACTCTTTCTGCTAGAATAGACTTAACAACAGGTGTAGAAACACTGAAGCTTCACTAAGTTACTCAGTAATAACATTAAAATTCATCGCAACATACAAAGTTACAAAGGATAAACTCCCTCCTAGTTCTAGCAAAGCATAAACATTAAAGTTAAAGATTTGGATCATACTAGTGACAACATCTGGCAAGTCCTCTGGCTCTTGGCGACTACTGATAGCATATAGGTGGTTTGCTGCTCCACCAGTATCGAAAGTAGCCCCTCTAGGTGCAGCTCCGTATGGTGGAGCAACTGAAGAAGACTGGGCTCTATTGCCCCCATTACCATTACCCTGCTTGTTCATTGGACATTCTCGCATGAAATGACCATTCTGGCCACACTTAAAGCAATCAGTGGAGCCATCATGACAAGTCCTTGAGTGGTTCCTACCACACTTAGCACATGCAAGAGGTTTGCTTACCCCTTGTTTCATACTACTCTAAGAATAGCATAGCTACCTTGCCTTTCTTACTTGATAGACGAGACAACCCAGCAACAAATAAACACATTCTGCTCCTCATGTCACCAACCATCTCCAGAGCATAGCAGGAAGGTTGTGTTAACCTCAGACTATACTCATGAATTCTCAAAGATTCCTACTTAAGTGTGAAGAACTCTCGTACATTTGCCTCTCTCAGTTCTCGGGGAATGAAACGCCCCAAGAAGGCCTCCTCAAAATAATCTGAACTCGCAGGTGGTGCTCTCTCAACTCGGTTCTTCTTCCATTGGTCGAACCATATCCTAGTGACACCCTTAAATTGTTATGTAGCTAGTTCCACCCTCTCGGTATCATTAGCATGCATGATTTCAAAAACCTTCTGAAGCTCTTCAATAAAATTCTTTCGATCCTCAGTGACATTAGAACCTGTGAAGCTTGGTGGAGTCATACTTAAGAACTCGTGGATCCTCGAAGTACTAACCACTTCCTGACGATTTCGTCTATGTTTTCTAGCTTGATTGGTCACAACTTGGCTCAACATCCGGATAGTCTCCCATAATTTTTCATTGGTGACCTCTCCTTGGGGTTGCACTTCTGGTGCATTAGGTACCCCTTGTTCATATGGTTCAACATTCCTTCTAACCGGACAATCTCTGACATCTCTTTGTGGAGGCATGATCTGAAAGACACGCGCAAGCACGAGTTAGAAAGAAACTTTTTAGAGATCAAACTCTAATGCATGAAATAAGTATGAAATAAGTATGAAAGAAGTGAGATACTTTCCTAAGTGTTGCAGCCTCCTAATTATAGATGTGGTGTGCTTCACACTGATAACTAGGACTCTACAGACACGGCTTCAGAGACTCCCTAGTACTCTTGAACTCTATGCTCTCATACCAAGTTTGTCACTCCTCGAGCCTACACCCTGGGAGGGACTGGCAGTTGAGAACCACTGTTGGCCCCTAGTGAACCCTTGGCCTGGCTTACTTACTCAACGGAAGACTTAATCACAAGAAATAGTCTCAAAGGATAACTCATGCAAATGTCTTTAAGAAATATTAAACTTAGCCAAAATGGCAACTCAAGTCTCAAACTTACTTACTCGTGGCAACCTTCTGGCCGCCCAACGACCTATAACGCTAGTCACTACTCCCACTGGGGCTAGGAAGTAAGCCCCACAACCCAAAGCGGCGAAGAACAAATAGAATTTGCTACAAAAGCCGGCTAACGGGGGTATTCCTGCATATGAGAACATAGTAATGGAGAAGGTAATAGCCAAAATAGGATTCGTTTTGGCTAGAGCACCCAAATCAGCTATATATTTGACACGGGTTTGCCGTAATGCTAAAACTATGGCGAATGCATCTATCGTCATTGATGCATAAATAAAGATACCAATTAGTCTATGAAGCCTCTAAACAATTGAGATGGATGTCGGGACGAGACCTATGACATCCTAATGAAACTAAAACTACTAAAATCAATAAAATGGATTCTCCAGAAGCAAGGAGGCTCACTAACAAGTCTGGAACTCAACTAGAATCAAGGATGCGCTAGATCCTAATCCTGGTTACCTGTATTTGCATCATTAAAAGATGTAGGCTAAATGACATCAATACATTGAATGTACGAGTATGCGAGGATAATTCTAAAATAAGACATAAGCGTGAAAGGAACTGAAACAACTTACCTGGCTCAACTCAACTCAACTTAACTTAACTCATTTCAATAAAAAGTAGTAATGTAAATGTGATATAAAGAAAAGCTCTTAAAACATGAATGTCAACTCTGTGTATTTAGAAATACAACAATACTCTGAGTGTATGCAAAGATACGATATAAACTCTGAATTGTATATAAAAATACAAATAAACTGTGTATATAAGAATATAATATACTTTTATGGGAGTTGCTCTAACCGACAACCATCACGTAAGAGCTATTGTGATGATACAATATTTTACCTCACGCTGCCAGGGCCGTCCTATACCTTGCCGAGGGTATAGAACTTGACCACTAAGTGGATCCACTAGTCTATGCTAAAAATAAAAAAGGAATCAACTAAAAAGAATGACCATTTTTACCCATGATGGCTACATGGTTTATGGGGACTGGGAGTTGACTAAACTCTCCTACATATCAGTGCTCAATACTACTCCCAAAATATGATACTAGCTTATGTTTAAAAACAAACTTCTTTCTTTGATTTGAGATAATTGCTCAAAAAAATAGCTCGAGGGCTATCGTGGAAATCAAAGTTTTCTCTCTCGCTTAATTGTGAAAGCGTTTACTCTTTTCTAAAAACTAGCTCAAAGACTCTTTCGACACAAGGTTTCCTTTTCTTGTTCAAATGTGAAAACATTTTAAAAATCTTTGGGAATACATAGTCCCCATATACTCTTTGAAGAAATGAACTTCAACTTTTACTCTTGACTGTTTACTCAACTTGAACTTTAAGTCTTAACACAAAGTTAAAACATTTGGAAAACTCGAAGAACTTCTCTTGACTTGACTCTTACTTTTCTTGAATTGAATTATGGATTCAATGTTCATGATCTCATGTTTATGTATGATTTCATGTTGTTTTGACGTACCTTAGAGTGTTGGAATAAACTATGAAACATAGGTACGTTGCTAAGGAACTAGTATGGAAAGAAGGGGGAAAAAGTAGAAGACCTGGCGTCCCTGGCACTCTGAGTGGTGTGGGGCTCCAGACCCAAATCTTCAGCGCCTGGTTTAGGGCGCTCTGGCTGGCGAAGGTCCCCCCAGAGGCCAAACCTCAGAGAACTCTTTGGGGCGCGCTGAGAAAGGCAGTGCCCCACCCCCATACCCCAGATTTTTGACAAAATTTCTTGGCTTTTTTCAACTCTAAAGCCTCTAAACTCAATTGGGTCTTTTCTCAAACACTTAGATTCGACTACATAACCAAAATATTCAAGAATCTACCCAAAACGACATTTAATTTCATGAATTAAAATCTACAACTCCTCAACAACTTCAACAATCAAAAACTCAATAGAAACTTCAAAAAAATCCATCAAGAACATAATTTCGCTGAATAAATCATGATTGGAGCGTGGGTGAACTAAGACAACGCTATGTGATCTCACATATCTCGTAGGAATCACCCCTCAAAAAAATCAACAAGCAATTCTTCAAGACTTGGTGATTTCCTTGCTTCTCCTTCTCTTTTCTCCTCTTCTTTTCTCTTTTCTTTAAACCCTAACTTGTTTTTCCAAAACGTAAAAAGAATCCAATCATTTTAGACCTCAACTTAATTACCAAAAACAAAATTAATTAATTGGGTGGTGAAAAGACCATAATGCCCTTTCTGAATCCGGTTTTGACTTTCCTTATCTAGACAACCCAACTTCCAATGGGCATATCTAACTCATACGAACTCGAAATTGAGAAAACTGAGAGGTGTTGGAAAGATAATTCAAAGATATTTCTTACGGTATCTGGAAGCACACCTAGCTCATCCTGAGATAAGAATTATGGTCGTTTGAAGTTGACCATAAACCCAAACTTACCATAACTTACCAAATTTCCTGATTTTCCATTCATTCCTAAAATGACTATTTCCAATTCTAACTCTTCCTAGTTATTTCAAATAGCGATATGTTACAGTAAGGCTTGTAGTTATGAATGTTTACCCCTAGGGCTTTGAGAGTAAAGCTAATATGATGAATTATGTATGTTAAAGCTTGAGAGTGAAGTCTATATGATAATGGTAGTCTAGTAAATAGCATTGTTGTGGAAGGACTTAACCCACCCTAACTACCTTATGAATGTATAATGCATGACCTAATGGTTATCTTATGAATTGAACATGGATTGAGTGTCAAGGAATTCTTCCATGAGTATGATATTGAATATTAGATTGAAGCTTCATGCTAGTTGAGTCCAGCTTCCAAATGGGATTCTCTTACACAAGTTGTGTTTGGGTACCCAAGTGTATCTCATGAGATGGAGACCTTTCACGCTAGTTGAGTCCGGGTTTCTAGTAGAAATCTCCATATCTATAGAGGTTGTTAGTTATGATAGCTTGAAATTGTGATATGGTATCCCTTCATGAATAGCTTAACTTAGTAAGACAAGACCATGCATGTTAGCTTGAGTAGTATATCTCATGGTAGCCTTGGATTGAGAAATCGTACCCTTCCTAAGGTTAGCCTGCACTAGCATAATAGAATGCTTGCATGGTAGCATAACTTGGTTAGGCCAAACCATTTCATTGGTAGCTTGGATTGAGAAATAGTACCATTCCTTGAATAGCTTGGACTTGCATGGTAGTATGCTTTTCATGGTAGCTTGATCTAGCATGATATGGTGCTTTTCCTTGGCAGCCTTTAATTGGTAAAATTGTAACCATCCATGAGTAATGTATGTATTGGACTAGTTAAGAAGTACTCCTCCATGAATAGTAGAAATAGCTAAACAAGGACAAGTCCCTAACCAAAATAGTATGATTATGATAAATCAAGGTTACTTCAAGTAAGTATCGTAAGTATGTTTTTATATGAGGTTTGCTTATATGATATATGCTAGCTTGGATTGTTGCTATAGTTTCCTTCCTTGATATGTTTGACTAAAGGTGAAAGTTCCCTTGTCTATGAGAAATAAGCTAACGATGAGATCAAAAGATGATAAATATGTATGATGGCCTAAAGTGGTACTTAGCATGGGTGAAATTATGGGGTCTTATCCATGAATTTCACAAGTATGCTTTGAGGTTACTTACGAAGTTGTTCTCTTATGTTATGAAGATCTAAGTATTGACTATGCTTACGAATATGTTGTATCTCTTATGTTTATGGATTATGTCTCATGTTGAATAATACTTATATTATGTCTATGTTGGTGATTATGCCTATGATTATGTTATGTTAGCTATCATATTTATTACATTTTGTACTAACGCATACTATTGCCTACATTCTTATCAAATGTAGGGTCCGGTGATATTTAGTTCCATCCACATGGCTAGGTTTATAGTAGAGCAATGAGTGAAGACTTGGTGAGTCCTCATATCATCTAGGATTTGATCACCCTTCCCTTATGTCTTTTATTTTTGCATTACAACTCTTGTATGGGCTGCGTCCCAAAGACATTGATGGTTTTAGATTGTTTGAGACAAAGTGTTATAGACTTCCGCTTGTTTTTAAAAGACTTTGATATCATGGAAAAATGTTTTAAATATCTCCATCATTTCTATACCTCTATGTTATGATATGCTAAGGGGCTTGTATGAGGCCTCTCGGGCTCTTGTACGCCTTTTTACATCTAGGGGATACCCTTTTGGAAATCTCAACTCAAGTGCTCAAGTCTTAAATCAAGTTTAGAAAAAACTGTAAAGGACCTCTCAGAATGAAGTTCATGCTGAATTATGGACGTGAATGACTCAATTCAAGGTTTTCAATAACCATACATAGAACTCAATACTCGAGTCTCAACAACTCAAAAGTCAAGAACTTCAATGGTAATACTCGTTTCAAGAATGCTCGACTCAGAGGGTTCATGCGGAATGATTCCATGAACTACTCAACTCAAAGACTTCATGATACTACTCATCTCAAGAATGTTCAACTCATAGGGTTCATGCGGAAGTATCGGCATGACCAACTCAACTCAAAGACTTCATGATACTACTCATCTCAAGAATGTTCAACTCATAGGGTTCATGCAGAAGTATCGGCATGACCAACTCAACTCAAGGACTCCATGTCTAATATGTAATAGTCCCATGATTATGAATAAAATCTCAAAAGGGATTAGGAACTCAATACTCAAGTCTTAGAACTTGAAGATACTACTCTTCTCAAAGATGCTCAAATTATGAAGTTCATGCGGAATTATGGGCATGAACGACTCGACTCGAAGGTCTACATAACAATATGAAACTCATGTATATGACTCTTCTCATTCTCATACTTACTTCCTCAAAACTTAGCTCAAATCAATAGTTGATCTCACAGGATTCACAATTGAACTCAAAGACTTTCTTCAACTCTACTCTTAACTCTCTCTTGAATTTGAATTATGAATTCAAGAGTTATGGTTCATGATATAAAAGACCTGGTGATGATAAAGTAGACTCATGAATACATTCTCCTCATTCTCATACTCACTTGCTCGAGTCTTGAAACAAGTAATTAGAAGTTTGTAGAAGACTCCTAAAAAGGACTCAAGGGGACTTTCTCAAAAATGTTCAAAAGAACTCTCAAGACTCAACTCTTAGCTTTACCTTGAATTTGAATTATTAATATAATGTTATAATTTGTGGTAGGAATGTTATAGTGATGATTAAAAGTGTTTTAGATATTTAATCATCAGATACGGTAAACAAAACACTGTCTGGGAGCAAGTCGGCGACACGGAGATGCATTTTAATATTTGGTCACAAAATAATTTTCTAAACAGTTGGCTCCACGATATCTCTGTGATGTTTAGAGAGAAAGTTCACTCTGAAGGAACATGTCCGCGATGCAGACCTGGTACGTGTTTTCTGTCCGATTTTTTCTTCTTCATTTTCTAACCCCAATTCGCCAAGATTCGATTCTTTTTCTCAATTTCTCTTTAGATTCAGATACCCAACATATGTACACAAGAATATACTCATAAACGACTCTAAAATCAATACGATGTCCTCAAGAACTCAACAATCCCATCCTAACTCAAGAACGAAAGCCAATTTCAAGAACACAATTCAAGATCATCAAACTTTCAACTTACTAGAACGAATTTCGCTGAAAAAAACATGATTGGTGTGTGGGTGAATGAGCCCAATGCTATGGAAGTCTCACATACTTATTAGGGATCAAACCCTTGGAAAAATCTGCAACGAAACCTCAAGAACTTGACGAAATCTAGGTCTTTCTCATGTTTTCTCTTCTTGAACTCTTTTCTAAAACTCTAGCATGAATTAGGATTTGTGTAAACTGAAACAAATCATTTTAGACACCTATTTTATTAATAAAAATGAAATAAATCTGATAGGGTAAGGAAAGACCAAAATACCCCTCTTAAATCCGGGTAACTTTCCTTATTTGGATATCCCGACTTCCAACGAGCATATCTCCCTCATACGAGCTCGAAATTTAGCAAACTCGATGGCGTTGGAGAGAGGATTCCAAGACGTTTCATTTTATATCTTGTAGCCCACCTAATGCATCCTTCACTGACGGTTATGGTCATTTGAAGTTGAATAAAAACTTAGAAGAACTTAGGAATGACTTGAATGAACTCTCTTTACATCTAGTTACCTTAACACTTAAGAAATTTTATATTCCTTGGTAAAATCCTACTCACAATGAAGGATGGTTTGAGTCTTAGAAAAAAAAAATTGGGGTGTTACAATATCTCCCCCTTGGGATCATTCGTCCTCAATGACGGCTGGACTGGGTATGGATGGTGTTACTCTATAACGACCCAAGGGTACCCCCTAGATGTAACAAGGAACATAAAACCCCGAGAGCCTCCATGTAAGCCACTTAGCATATCATAACATAAAGCACTAGAACAATATAGAGTAAAAACACATCTCAAGTCCAAATATTTTCATAAAGGAAAGCGGAAGTGTAGACTTGTCTCAATTAGCCATCTATTAAAATACTTGAATAAAAATAGGGTCACAGCCCCAAAACAACATAATCTGAAAGTGAAAATACAAGAATTAAACTGCAATGATAGTATTCGTCCTCGAATCAAGAGGACCCACCAAACAAGCAAAGAGAATGAGCAATTCCAAGCTCTAGCCACAATGGCGACCACCTTGAGAACCGTACCCTACACTTGGGAAAAATGTAGGAAAAATATGGGTTAGTACAAAAATGCACTAAGCATGATAGTCATGCATAAAAACCTTGAAGACATGCAAAAAGGGACATTTTAGTTGGATGCATGCAATTTACTAAGTTAAAACATCACTTTGAAGATTAAAGAGGAAACATAAGTCATAAGCAAATTCATTACATAGATCATCATATCATAAGTGAAACATACCATAAGTACTCTCAACTATCTACTTGTGCAATGTTTGAATAAGATCCAATAATCCTACCCATGCTAAGTAAAGCTTCTTGAGTAACCATAGTTCATAATTCATCTTTTTGTTCGTAGTAGGAATGAGCCTTAACCAACACAGACCATGTGAGCTTAACATGGAATGTGGTATTACCCACACCGAAAATGGTTGGCCTACTTGCCTAAGGTAAGACCATTATCATATTAGCTTTTAGGTGGATCCACTAGATAAAGACCTATGGGGGCACTTAGTTTATGGGATAGAGAGATTGTTACTAGAAACCCAGCCTTTCTCACGGAAAGGTTTCCATCTCAAGAGATTGTTTCTAGAAACCTGGCCTTTCTCACGGAAATGTTTCCATCTCATAGTCAATATCAACTGGGTGCTAAGCATTCATCCCAAGGAGTACTCATTATGTCATAACTTGTTTCATTAAGATAGCTCATTAGATAATGCGTGAGAATATCCTTTCATTGTTCCTGTCTACATATAACATTAGATTCAATTAGGTGAGAATATCCTTTCAACCTTACAATCATAATCATGTGAGAAAACCTTTCACATTATGTTCATTATGTATTCATGAGAATAGCCTATCAATCAACAAAACAACATCATCAAAATCATGCACACTTCACTCTCAAAGTGTTCTTAAAGCATGTACATAATCTTCACAATTCATGCATTACATAATATCTTGCCAAACAAAGGTCAAATATCATCTCAATCAACATATCTAGAATTACTACATTAGACATGGATAATAACTTAATTCAAATAGCTCAATTACTGCAAGTATAATCTCATCATATCCTTCTTTCATCAATTCACCCACATCACAAGGTCATAAATTAGGAATATGGAGATTTCAACATAAGAACAATTGTAAATCATCAATTCAATCATAAAATAAAGTAATTAAATAATTAAAATCATTTTTAGAAAGGAATCCATGACTTTGAGTAAAACCCTAGCTTTTTGGGGAATTACTAGTTTTGAAATTGAGTTTGGAGGGACTCCATGGATGAAGGACTACCATACCTTGATGAATAAACCTTAAGAATTTGAGTGGAATAGTTTGATCCTTCAACCCTAGCTTTCACTTTCTTCTTCTTCTTCCTTGGAGTTCTAGAGAGAGGATTTTTGGAGAGGGTTTGGGTCTTTCTTTTGGGATTTGAAATTATGAGGAAAATGATTTAGTTTAGTGACTTAAAAACTTATATAGGTATTCTAATCATGTGTCGTTTTGTCCTTCCGTGGTCTGAGGTCATGTGTCTTGGTTTGCAAGCCTTGACCCACGACCCTTCACTAATGGACCGTCGTTGGACCCACGACCTGTTCTGGTGAAGCGTGGTCTGGGTTCAGAGACTAGGTTTTCAGGGGATTGACATATGCTCCTCACCCACGAGGCGTGGGCTGACCCACGAGGCCTGGGTGCCCTGCGTGGGTCACTGCCAGGCCGCCTCTAAGAGGCTTTTCCTCAAGGACCCATGGTTGGTCATTGGAGATTAA
Organism: Solanum piurae; assembly: GCA_029582685.1. Lineage (NCBI taxonomy): Eukaryota > Viridiplantae > Streptophyta > Magnoliopsida > Solanales > Solanaceae > Solanum > Solanum piurae. The sequence continues at coordinate 35,696 of JAJOOO010001142.1, read as the reverse complement.
ACCTTGATGCTCTTTCACGAAAACATGTGTTTTAAGCTATGTGGAGGCACATTCAAGGCTCTAACCCTAACGTCAAGCTCTAGTTAGGCCTATTAGTTTCCAAAGTGTTACAATATCTCGCCCTTGGGAACATTCATCCTCGAATGGCGATCTAGACACCTTACGGAAATTATATACTCAAAACTAGCAGCCCATCATGCATGAAACATCAAAATAATGCACAATTCAAAGGAGGAAATATCAACTCCATCTCAAAACATAGTGAATGGAATACAAGGAAGTAGGAACTACATCTAACAACCCAATATGCATGTAACTCAACATTTCTAGTATTCATAGGAGAAAGTACCTTCTCCTTCTAAAAGCATGCTCAACACAACATCATGGGGCCAATATGCAATTACTCTCAAAAGCATACTAACGCATGTACATTAACTCATCTCATGAAGTCAAATAGGAAAATCATACAAATTCACAACAACATGAGGAACATAAATCATGAAAACTCATTTTCTTACTAAACATTAATTTCATCAAGAACATGCATAACATATGGAAATCATAGAAAAGCACATACCACTCACATGACTCCCAAAACACTAAAACTCAAGAGGAAATATTTACCTCAAGCTTGAATAGGAGTATAAGGAAAGAGATGAGGATATTGGGAATTCATATTGGCCTCAGCCTCCCAAGTAGCACCCTCAACTAAGTGATTCCTCCATAAAACCTTTACAGAAGTTATTTCCTTGTTTCTCAATTTCTTGACTTGCCGGTCTAGGATCTTTACCGGGACCTCTTTCTAGGAAAGACTTTTATCAACTCCCAACCCTTCTAAGGGAATAATGGAAACCGGATCTCTAATACACTTCTTCAGCATAGAAACATGAAATACCGGATGAACTGGGGCCAACACATTTGGCAAATCCAACTAATAGGCAACCTTTCCAATACGTTGCGAAATTTGATATGGACGTACATACCGGGGACTAAGTTTCCCTTTCTTACCAAATCTCATCACACCCTTCATGGGTGAGATCTTCAAATTGACCAAATCATTAACTTCAAATTCTAGATTCCTTATCCTCACATTGACATAAGACTTTTGTCTACTTAGAGCCGTCCTCAACCTCTCTCTGATGAGCCAAACCTTCTCAATAGCTTCATAAATCGATTTGGGACCAATAAGAGCAATTTCACCTACCTCAAACCAACCAACCGGAGACCTATAACTCCTACCATACAAGGCTTCAAAAGGATCCATACCAATGCTTGAGTGATAACTATTATTGTAGGCAAACTCTACTAATGGCAAGTGATCATCCCAAATACCCTTGAAGTCTATCACACATGCCCCCAACATATCTTCTAAAGTTTGAATGGTACGCTCTGCTTTCCCAAAGGTTTGGGGATGAAAAGTTGTGCTAAGCTTAACCTTAATTTCAAGCCCTTTTTGGAATGACTTCCAAATGTGTGAAGTAAATTTAGTACCCTGATCCGAAATAATAGATAACGGAACTCCATGCAACTTCACTATCTCATTTATATACAACTTGGCATATTCTTCCGCCGAATTAGAAACCTTGACGGGAATAAAGTGGGCTGATTTTGTCATCTCATCTACAATGACCCAAATAGAGACATTGCCTTCGGGTACGAGGCAAACCCACAATAAAATCCATATTCACCTCTTCTCACTTCCAAGTAAGAATTGGTATATCTTGCAATGAGCCTCCCGGCCTTTGATGCTCAACCTTAACTTGTTGATAATTTGGACATTTGGGTACGAATCCCGCAATATCCGTTTTCATTACGTTCCACCAATAGACTTCCCATATATCATGATACATCTTGGTGGCTCTCGGATGAATAGAATATCGAGAACTATGAGCTTCTTCTAAAATTTGCTCCCTTAACCCATCAACATCCGGAACACATAAACAGCCTTGGTACTTAAACACCCAATCTCCTCCTTGGGAGAAAGCCTCAACAGACTTTTTGAGTACTGACTCTTTCAACTCAACTAATAAAGGATCAAGGTCTTGCTTAGACTTCACATCCATCACAAAGGACGATTCAGAGCCATTATGGACCATGACACCACCTTTGGTGGAATCCACTAGTTGAATATGTAACTGGGCCAACCTATGCACATCACGAACCAATTCTTTCTTTTCATCCTCTACATGAGCCACACTACCCATGGACATTCTACTAAGAGCATCCGCTACCACATTAGCTTTGCCGGGGTGATAAAGGACACTCATGTCATAGTATTTCAATAATTCTAACCCTTACTTCACACAATATGACCAACGAATGCTACAGACCTTAACCAAAATTCACACTTGCTAAACTTTGCAAAAAGTTGATGGTCCTTAAGGACTTGCAATACAACCCTCGAATAGTCAATATGCTCATCCTCACTCCTTGAACAGATCAAAATATCATCAATAAACACTATCATAAACATGTCAAGATATTGTAGGAACACTCTATTTATTAAGTCCATGAATGTCGCCGGAGCATTAGTCAAGCCAAAGGACATTACTAGAAACTCATAGTGACCATATCTTGTTCAGAATGTCGTCTTGGGAATATCAAGCTCTCTCACCCTTAATTGGTGATAACCCGAATGAAGATCAATCTTAGAAAAATAAGTAGCCTCTTGAAGTTGGTCAAACAAGTCATCAATTCTCGAAAGGGGATAGTTATTCTTGATGCTTACTTTATTCAATTGATGATAATCAATGCACATTCTAAGAGACCCATCTTTCTTCTTAACAAATAACACTGGAGCACCCTATAGAGAGATACTCGCTTTAATAAAACCCTTGTCTAACAAATCATTTAGTTTCTCTTTCAATTCTTTCAACTCCGCTGGAGCCATTCTATAAGGAGGAATGGAGATAGGTTGCGTATCCGGTAAAAGGTCAATACCAAAATCAATTTCCCGCTCGAGGGGAATACTGGGTAAATCATCGAGGGAAACTTCCGGAAACTCCTTCACTATCGGGACGAACTCTATAGGAGGGGTTTCGAACTTAACATCTTTACCCTTGCAAGATAGTAAATAAACCCTTTGGAGATTATCTTCCTAGCTTTAAGAAAAGACACAAATTGACCTCTAGGAGTAGAATTTCCCCAATTCTACTCTAAGATAGGCTCATTTGGAAATTGGAATCTAACCACCCGAGTTCTACAATCGATAGAGACATAACATGCATGCAACCAATCCATACCCAAAATCACATCAAAATTTAACATGCCTAACTCCACAAAATCCACTAAAGTGACTTTATAAGACAAAGAAATGGGACAACTTCTATAAACATTCTTAGCCACCACGGAATCACCAACCGAGGTAGAAACCGAAAATAGTTCTACTAATACTTCGGGGGGTATTTCAAACTTCATGGCCACAAAAGGTGTTACAAAGGACAACGTAGCACCGGGATCTAACAAGGCATATACATCAATAGAAAATACTTTTAACATATCGGTTACCACATCCGGGGAGCTCTCTTGGTCATCTCGGGATCGAAGAGCTTAAAAGTGGTTTTTCTTTTGAGAATTGGAGTTTGAACCGCTTGGAGGAGCTTGCTTGCCTTCTTTCCCTTTGGCCGAAAGTGTTGGGCAATTCCTCATTTGATGGCCACACTTACCACATCCAAAACAAAAATCGGTGCCGGCTAGGCACTTACCCTCATGACTCTTCACAAATTTTGCACAATTAGGCCTATGCACATAAGAACCACCACTATTACCTCCTTGAGGTATAAAGTTAGACACCCTATCCTTGTTAACCCTTGGAGAAGCATTTGAAGAACCTTGGTTGGACAACCTTTGCTTGAACTTTTATCGACCTTGTCCATCAGACTTAGGATTGGGGAAGTTCCCATCACCGGTCCTTGGTCTTTTCGCCTCCCTATTCATTCATTTGAGTTGTGACTCCTCAATTTGTTGGGCGTGCACCATAAGATGTGAGATATTCGTATCACCAATGAGCATTTCCGAACGACATTCTTCCTCTACCAAGTCGGACACTCCCATCACAAACTTATTCATCTTAGCCCTTGAGTCCGCCACTATAGTTGGAGAATACTTGGATAGTTGGGTGAACTTAAGAGCATACTCCTTCACACTCATACCCCCTTGACGAAGGTTAATGAACTTTTCCATTTTTCGTTCCTTCAACTCTAGGGGAAAGAATCTATCAAAAAATGTCAACTTAATCGATTTTGATTCCATCGGGCCCACTCTTATGCGTCATTCACCCTTCCACTGTTCATACCAAACTTGAGCCACATCTTTCAATTGGTAGGCGTCTAACTCCACCTTCTCTAGTGGAGACACTCCCATAATATCAAGTACATTCTAAACCTCATCAATAAACCTTTGTGAATCCTCTTCTACTTTGGAGCCATGAAATTTGGGCTTGTTCATTCTAGAAAAATCCCTAACTCTTGAAGCAGCCGAATTCACATTAGGGTTCACATGATTCACAACATCCCTATTAGCTTGGGCCGTCATGGCTTGGGCCATCATTTGAAAAGCCGACCTAATTTCCATATTTGACATAGCCAAAGGATCAATCAGACCTTGAAGAGCTTGAGGATCTTGAGGAGGAGTTCCTTCATTCACATTGTCACACTCCATTCTTATTGCGTTAGCCCTTCGTGTATTCATATCCTAAAGTCACAAGAGAATGATTAGGAGAGGGACTTTATAGAGCTAAACTCTATGGTACGACTTATGAATAATGAAAGAAGTGTAAATTCCTAGTCATCTTGTGGCATCTCATTCATAAATGTGGGACGCTTCACACTCATGAACAAGACTCTACTAAACGTGGCTTATAAGACATCATCCTAGAATCATAAACTTGTCTCAATTGGCCATCTATTACAATACTTGAATCAAAATAGAGTCACAGCCCCAAAACGAACATAATCCGAAAGTGAAAATACAAGAATGAAACTACAATGATAGTATCCGTCCTCGAATCATGAGGACTGACCAAAAAAGCAAGGAGAATGATCAATTCCAAGCTCTAGCCACAATGGGGACAACCTTGAGAATGGACCATACGCTTGGGAAAATGTAGGAAAAATATGGGTTAGTACAAAAATGCACTAGGTATGATAGTCATGCATAAAACCTTGAAGACATGCAAAAAGGGATATTTTAGTTGGATGCATGCAATTTACTAAGTTAAAACATCACTTTGAAGATTAAAGAGGAAACATAAGTCATAAGCATATTCATTACATAGATCATCATATCATAAGTGAAACATACCATAAGTACCCTCAACTATCTATTTGTGCAATGCATGAATAAGATCCCATAATCCTACCCATACTAAGTAAAGCTTCTTGAGTAACCATTGGTCATAATTTATCTTCTTGTTCATAGTGGGAATGAGCCTTAACCGACATAGACCATGTGAGTTTAACATGGAATCTCGTGTTACCAACAATGAAAACGGTTGTCCTATTTGCCTAAGGTAAGACCATCATCATATTAGCTTTTAGGTGGATCCACTAGGTAAAGACCTATGGGGGCACATAGTTTGTGGGATAGGGATATTGTTACTAGAAACCCTGCCTTTCTCAGGAAAAGGTCTCCATCTCAAGAGACTTGCTTCTAGAAACTTGACCTTTCTGACGGAAGGTTTCCATTTAATAGTCAATATCCACTCGGTTCTAATCAAACATCCCAAGGAGTACTCATTAAGTCATAACTTGTTTCATTAAGATAGCTCATTAGATCCTGAGTGAGAATAACCTTTCACCGTCCATGTCAACATATAACATTAGATTCAATTAGGTGAGAATAGCCTTTCAACCATAGAATCATCATCATGTGATAAAACCTTTTACATTACGTTCATTATGTGTTCATGAGAATAGAATTTCAATCAACACAACAACATCATCATAATAATGCACACTTCACTCTCAAAGTGTTCTTAAAGCATATGCATAACCTTCACAATTCATGCATTACATCATATCTTGCCTTTTAAAAGGTCAAAGCACATCTCAATCAACACATTTAGAATTACTACATTAGACATGGATAATAACATAATTCAAATAGCTCAATTACTACAAGCATAATCTCATCATATCCTTCGTTCATCAATTCACCCACATCACAAGGTCATAAATTAGGAATATGGGGATTTCATGGATTCTTGGGGATTTCAACATAAGAACAATAATAAATCATCAATTCAATCATAAAATAAAGGAATTAAATCATTAGAATCATTTTTAGAATGGAATCCATGACTTGGAATAAAACCCTAGCTTTTTGGGGAATTATTAGTTTTGAAATTGAGTTTGGATGGACTCCGTGGATGAAGGACTACCATACCTTGATGAAGAAACCCTATGAATTTGAGTGGAAAAATTTGATCCTTTAACCCTAGCTTTCACTTTCTTCTTCTTCTTCCTTGGAGTTCTAGAGAGATGATTTTTGGAGAGGGTTTGGGTCTTTCTTTTAGTATTTGGAATTATGAGGAAGATAATTTAGTTTAGTGACTTAAAAATCTTATATAGGTGTTCTAATAATGTATAAAACGACGTCACTTAATCCAACTTAAAAATAGGAAATACCTATAATGCCCCTAAGTGAAACTTTCTTTTGGCAATTACAGGCCTCATCCACGACTGCACAATCACGGTCCGTAGATGGACTCACGTGGCGTTCTATCCATCCGTGGTCTGAGGTCCCATGGCTTGGTTTTCAGGCCTTGACCCACGACCCTTTACTGACGGACCGTGGTTGGACCCACGACCCATTCTGGTGAAGCGTGGTCTATGTTCAGAGACTAGGCTCTCAGGTGCTTGACCTACGCCCCTCACCCACAAGGCGTGGGCTGACCCACGAGGCATGGGTGCCCTCTGTGGGTCACTGTCATGAAGCCTCTAAAACACTTTTCCTCAAGGACCGATGGTTGGTCCTTGGAGTCTAAAACTTGACGTTCTGACATGAAAACATTTGTTTTAAGCTACGGGGAGGTACATTCAAGGCTCTAACCCTAACGTCAAGCTCTAGTTTGGCCTATTAGTTTCCGGTGTGTTGCATACTCTTACTAAGGACTGAGTCCAATTGTATGCTCTTACTATATTCAAGATGAATCCAAATCCTAAAGTTAGGGTTATATACCTCTCTATAGGGAATCTCATACTAATAATACTAATCTCTACCACCACATTGGGCTCATATCAAGAACCACCAAATGTTTAACAACACCACATTCAAAATTAGTACTCTAACAACTCCATGGACTCCTACTAACCAACTCCTTCAGAAGCAACTAACAGCTCTCATTTAACTTTTTCTCATAGTAAAACCTCATCCTCCTCTTCCTCCTCACTTTTCACCTTAGATGGAATTATTACACCATCATCATCACGATAAGATCATTAACATTCTCCTTCTAACATCACTCCACTACTAAAAGACCTCTGAAAAGGTATCTCCCATACTCTTTTAAACTAATTACTATCTTATTCTCAACACTTGACTTGATTTATCATCTTATCATCTCCCCCTTAGGTCTACAACTAACACTTGAAAGCTATGGACCTATTGCACATTGACTACTCAATTATGCTATCTAGGCACACATGGAATATCTCAACTTAATTTGGAAGCTCGTCTGATTACATACCATCTCGGTACACCTCTTAATACTCTAGTTACTCTTGTGACTTAGCCACACTTCACTGCCCTTATCTAAATGTTAGGATCTCTCACTAGTACTACTCACATTCATTGCAGAAAAATCTCAATTCCTCACCTACTATATGTCATGTCTACCAGATCAAATCTCAAGACTAACATCATCACCCTCATGTTGCCATTCTTTTGATCATGATACTAATATAAAATTCAAGCTTAATGTTTATTACTAAACCGAAATATCAATATGATTGCTCGCTTACTGTACTAACTTATAACTACTGGATACAAATTCAGAAACACTAGTCGACTAGGACCTTTGAAACGACCCGGAAAATTAGTAGGTGAACTAGATCCTAAACGTGAGGGTCAACGTCAAAGAACGTGTTAGAATCCATAGTTGGAAAACCTTTTTTGGTATGTATTTAGGGTTGCAAGGGCATGTGCCAAGGCAAAGGGGGGCAAAGCCTAGCGCCAAAGGCCAAGGCTACCCAACCTTTGACCAAGCACTACCAGGGTTCACGACCAGTGGTCTTGACCACGGTCCGTGAAGGGTTCCCTGAAGACCCCTTAACATGGTGGGAAAGCTTACCTTGGAGCATAGCCACTGCCTAAGGGACCACGAGCCAATTCACGGCCTGTCGTCATGACCACAACGTGTGGGAAGGCTCGTGGTCATGCCTTAGCATGGTGGGAGGTTGGCTTGCCAAAGGGTGCTACTGGTCAAGGGACCACGGGCTGTGGTCCATTGACGGATCGTCTAGGTGGGCATGGTCCCTGACAGGGACTGCCCAAATTAAGGGTTATTAGGTAATTTCCTTTTAATTAATTATGGTGTGGGTCATTTTTAATTGGTATATCATATATACATATATATATATAGTTTTAAGTTTTAAAACACTTCTTTATTCCTTTATTCTCCAAAACCCAAATCAAATCAAAAGTTCTTCTCCCTCTCAAATATTTCTCTCTCTAGAACCTCCATTTAAGAACAAGGAAGATGACCAAGTTAGAGCTTGAAGAAGGAAGATTTTCAATATGAATTTGGTTGGATTCTACACCTAATGTATGGAATTTTTCATACTTGGGTAGCTATCACCGAAGGAGCCCCTTCAAAAGCTTTTTATCTCAATTTTAGAAAACCCAAATAGCTAGGGTTTTAACTCAAGCCCATGGATTCCTTTCAAAGTTGCTTTTAAAGGTTGGATTATATTTGTTTATGAATGTAAGACTGATTTTCTATGATTTGAACTTGAATCCTTCAAGAATCCATGAGTTCCCCTATTCCTAGATATGATTCTTCTCTACAATATGAATGATGTTGCAAGTTGGTCCAATTGATTGGGTGTGAGTTGATTATGATGTAATTGCATGATTTAAGTATAATTATATATGTATACTTGATTAACCTAAGATTATAAGGTGAATCGATGAGGCCTAGGGCTATGTCATGAAAGAGGCAAAGTGTGGATTTAGATGTGACCTTCTAAGATTGATGAATCACTTTAGATTAGATTACCTAGACATGAATTGATTCTGAGTAAAGCTTCAAGACATGAATTTACTTGATTATGACTTATATGATGGATCATGGTTATGTAGTATTGAGATTGAGTTTATATGTTCCTATAGGACTATAATTGATCAAGAATGAGGCATGTGGTTAGGTTACCTTAAGAGTTAGGCATATATGATAATCATGTGAGGCATTGCTTGAGAGTAAGGCTTCTAGTATGAAGATGACTCCTAAGGCATTAAGGGAAAAATCCAATATGAATAAGTTAAGAATGTTAAGGCTTATAGAAGGAAGCTATTATGTATGTTAAATTATATATAGCATTATTGTGAAAGGACTTCATCTACATGACCTCTAATAAGAGTATATGAGTTTATGTATGGAATGAATATTGTACTTGAGTCATGATTGTATCTATGTTTCATGCATTGAATGCTAGATGTGTTGAATCAATATGACCCTTGAATGCAAGATATGAGGTGTATGTATGATTATGATATTATATGCATGTTTATGAACACTTTGAGTATAAAGGGTCTATTATGATAATGTTGTTGTTGTGCCATTGGAAGGACAATCACACACACACATGCATGAATATGATTATGATATGAATAAGGTGTGCTTATGATTCACTTAAAAAGTGAATATCCTACGACTATTTTGTACTTGTGGTAATTGTTGAAAGGTCACTCTTCCCTTACCCTTACACATGTTTATGTATGAATTGTCTAGGACTATGATTATGTTGTTGTGTTGATTGAAAGGTTATTATCAGGAACACACTATGAATACAATGTGAAAGGGTTACTCACATGTTAATGATTCTAAAGTGAAAGGACATTCTCACTTAAGGAATTTATGAGCTATTATGATGATATGTTGGTTTCAGTGCCTAGTGCATTCTCTTATGAACATGAACTTAAGTTAAGACTTAATATGACCATTAAAGGGAATTATCCTTAGCACCGAGCGGATATGAAAATGTGGTGGAGGCTTTTACGTTTAGCAAGTCCAGCTTCCAAATGTATGATATCTCATAAGATGGAAACCTTTTAAGCTAGTAGTCCGGGTTTCTAGTAGCAATCTCCTTATCCCATAAATATGTGCTGACATAGGTATATAGCTAGTGGATCCACCTAATAGCTATTATGTACGTTCTACCTTAGGCAAGTAGGACACCTCTTGTCGGTGTTGAGGTAGAACACCAAATTCCATGTAGCTCACATGGTCTATGTCGTTTAAGGCTAAATCTAACTAAATGATAAGAATATGAATTATGATAAGAACATGAACATGTTCTATGGTTCCTCAATAGGTTCTACTTAGTATGAATTGGGGTATGGGACTTCATTCATGCATTGCACAAGTAGGCTTTGAGAGTGGGCATGATATGTCTCTTTATGATATGATGATTATGAGTTGAATGTATGCTTTATATGAATTATGAAAATGAATATGAACTATGCTTATGACTTCTTAATGAGCTTTACTTAGTGTGAGTGGGGGTATGGGACTTCACTTATACATTGCACAAGTAGACTTATGAAGGGGTTAGGGTGTGGGTTCTCTTATGTTATGAAGACTTATGAATTATGTATGAAAGGTATGTATGAATGTTAAGGTTGACTTCACTTGTTACAAGTTATGAACATGAATGACTCCTTACTTATGTATGTTGGATATGAATAAGGTAAAGTAAGATATATATGTTGTTGGTTGCCTAAAAGTGATACTTACTGTAGATAGTATTATGGGATCCTATCTATGCATTGCACAAGTACGGCTTAGGGTTGCTTATGTGATAATTCTTCTATGATGAGATGATCTTGGAATTTGACTATGTGTATGAACTATGCCTTGTGAAGATTGGGATATGTATTATGTTATGTTGGAGATTATGGTTGTTATTGTGATGATATCCTTTATGCTATGATGAATTTTATGTGAGTTGCTTTATGAGTTGTATTCTCCAACTATTTGAAAGATGATGTTCAAAGGTGGAATATAGCATGGTTTTAAAGAAAATGTCACTTTTATGCATCTATTAAGGATTTTTGTGCATGGCTTTCATACTTAGTACTTTTTGTGCTAACCCCGTATTTCTACATTTTCTATAAGTGTAGGCCTTGGATATATTGGATTTCATCCTAGTGGCTAGGACCTTAGTATATCAAGAAGATGAAGATTGGAGAGTCCTCATTGTATTCGAGGGCTTGACCATATGTATGTTATGTCTTTCTTTTATGTTTTAGACTTTTTTGTAAGGGTCGTGTCCCTAAGATTGTATTCAAAGAGTTTTCTATCGAAATTTTATAGATGGTTTGAGACTTAGTGTATAGACTCTCTCATTTTATATACGACTTCGATTGTATAGAAAGTTTTAAATTTTTTGCATATTTTCCATGTTCTTATGTATATGATTATGCTAAGGGCTTGTATGAGACCCCTTCGGGGTCAAGTACACCGTGTTACGTCTAAGGGTACCCCTGGGTCGTGACAACCTTATGACAAGTAGTCAATCCTCACCTCTTAGTATGCATACTTACAATTTACTACCACATTTCACTTCACAAATGAAGTACTATTCACTGATTCACTATACATCATTGCCTAATTGATTCTATAACACTTTGAGTATTATGGGCTCTCCCTCAAAATCATAAGCGTAGCTTAGATCAATCACCTCATGTATACTCCAGCTCTTCTATTCAACACTTATACTTGGTCAGTGCCTACATAATGGCACTTCATCACAACTCCATTCTAGCTATAGCACACTCTACCTCTTATGATGAAATCTTCAGAACTCATCACTTCTTAGTCTACCCATAAGGGGAAACTCTTCATTAGTAACTTACTAGGTGCATGACTATAGTAACATAGCTCGTCAAAACACTATATCTGTTTCTTAGATCACTAAACATCTGCATAGTTTTCTCTAACTCTGGGCTCTTTCACTACTACTGCTCATAATCTCATAATTCATACTATCTTTTTGGGATGAAAATACTACCCAAACTCTAAACATATTTCCTCATAAGGATTTCAGCTGAAAAAGGGCTTAGAGAAGAGAGTACAACTCATTTTTAGCTTGAACGCACGATTCATATGAATATGGGTGTATTCCTCTGAAACTCATCACTTAACTCATCCATGGTCTCCTCTCAAGCCCCTCAAGAGTGTCATGACTTCCTTAAGAATTTTTGTAAGAATAACTCATCGATAAAGGACTAACTTTTTTGTTCAACCACCGCTAATATAAGGGGTAGTCGAATGAATCTAAGAAAAACACGAGTATGAATAAATTTCTATGACTTAGATCTATTGCACAATTAAGAGTATGAAAGAAGGGAAACTTTTCTTTATTGTACGTAGTCCTTCATTTATATAAGTGGAGCCCTCACAACCATAAACAAGACCCTACTGACATGGATTCATAGACACTCTAGGAAACTTGAACTCTGTGCTATTATACCAATTTTGTAATGACCCGAGCCTACACCCTAGACGTGGCCGGCACTCCAGAACCATTTCTAGTACCCAAGCGAACCCTAATCATTGCTGACTACAAGCGGAAGACTAACTCAAACATTCAAAAGCTTAGAATTGAATTAAATTCATGAAACTCAAATACAAAGCTTTAACTCAAATGATTTACTCTAAATATAGTTATAATATTCAACTAGCCAACAATAGGCAACTCAAGTCTTTAAAACATTTAACAAAATAAATGAAACACACTTCTCAAACTCTATTGTCTATCTATGAAGCCTCTAACTGATAATGATGGAAGCCGGGACAAGAACCACGACATCCTAACAACTGATGTAACTTAAAGTACAAGTGGAACCCTCCAGAAGCAAGGAGGCTTACCATAGCTAACTCGAACTTCATATGGTACCAACGAAATGCCTGTTGATGATCCTGAGTATTTGTATCTGCATTATGAAATGATGCAGGCCAAATGGATATGTCCATGGAATATACGAGCATGTAAGGGGAATTCTAAAGCATAAACATAAGCTTGAATTGATGGAGAAGAAACATACTTACCTCTTCTAAACTCACTCAACTCAGAGAAAATAAGACTCAACTCAATAAGGAGAAATTCAACTTAGTGAAAGAAGGAATAACTTAATAATAAGATACTCAACTCTAGATACTCAACTCTGGATACTCTACTCCGGATCAACTCAATATAAAGCAACAATAAAAGATGCAATATATGGAAAACTATTAAAATAATAGAAAGCAACCAAATGTATTGAAAAATGCAACAGTAACTCAGTTTGTATGCAAGGATACAAGATATAATCTGATTCTATATAAAAATACAAAGTACAATATGTAATAGGCCCATAATTAGGAATAAAATCTCAAAAGGGATTAGGAACTCAATACTCAAGGCTTAAAAGTTGAATATACTACTCCTCTCAAAGATTCTCAAATTATGAAGTTCATGCGGAATTATGGGCATGAATGACTCGACTTGAAGGTCTACATAACAATATGGAACTCGTGTATATGAATATTCTCATTCTCATACTTACTTTCTCAAAACTTAGCTCAAATCAATAGTTGATCTCAAAGGATTAAAATTGAACTCAAAGACTTTTTTGAACTCTCTTCTTAACTCTCTCTTGAATTTGAATTATGAATTAAAGAGTTATGTTTCATGATATGAAGGATCTTGTGATGATAAATTACACTCATGAATACATTCTCCTCAGTCTCATACTCACTTGCTCGAGTCTTGAAACAAGTTATTAGAAATTTGTAGAAGACTCCTCAAAAAGACTTAAGTGAACTTTCTCAAAAATCTTCGAGACAACTCTCAAGACTTAACTCTTAGCTCTACCTTGAATTTGAATTATGAATTCAAGGTTATGATTTGTGGTAGGAAAAATATAGTGATGATTAAAAGTGTTTTAGATAGTTAATCATAAGATACGGTCAAAAAATCATTGTTTGGGAGAAAGTCCGCGATGCGGAGATGCATTTTAATATTTGGTCGTAAAATAATTTTGAAACAGTGAGGTCCGCAATCACTCCGTCACGTAGTGAGAGAAAGCTCACTCTGAAGGAACAGGTCCAGGACGCGTACCTGGTATCTATTTTTTGTACAACTTTTTCTTCTTCGATTTCTAACCTCAATTCACCTAGATTCAATTCTTTTTCTCAATATCTCTTTAGATTTAGATACCCAACATATGTACACAAGAATCTACTCATAAACGACTCTAAAATTGAAAAGATTTCCTCAAGAACTCAACAATCCCATCCTAACTCAAGAACGAAAGCCAATTTCAAGAACACAATTCAAGATCATAAAACTTTCAACTTTCTAGAATGAATTTCGCTGGAAAAAAATATGATTGGTGTGTGGGTGAATGAACCCAGCGCTATGAAAGTCTCACATACCTCTTAGGGATCAAACCCTTGGTGAAATCCGCAACGAAACCTCAAGAACTTGACGAAATTTAGGCCTTTCTCCTCTTTTCTCTTCTTTTCTCTTTTTGAACTCTTTTCTAAAACCTTAGCGTGAATTAGGATTTGAGTAAACTGAACCAAATCAGTTTAGACCCCTATTTAATTACTAAAAACGAAATAAATCTGATAGGGTAAGGAAAAGACAAAATACCCTTCTTAAATCCGGGTAACTTTCCTTAATTGGACAGTCCATCTTCAAACGGGCATATCTCCCTCATATGAGCTCGAAATTTAGCAAACTGGGTGGCGTTGGAAAGAGGATTCCAAGACCTTTCATTTGATATCTTGTAGCCCACCTAACTCATCATGTACTGAAGGTTATGGTCATTTGAAGTTGATTCAAAACTTAGAAGAACTTAGGAATGACTTGAATGAAATCTCTTTAGTTCTTCTTGGAACTAAAGGTGCTACATCTAGTGACCTTAAAACTTAAGAAATTTTAAATTCCTCGGTAAAATCCTACTCACAATGAAGGATGGTTCGAGTCTTAGCAATAAAAGTTTTTTGTGGTGTTATAAGATACTTGTCCATCAATCTTATGCATTTCATAATAAGATCAAATATGATCGGGCTCTGCATCCTTTAAGATTCACTAAATATTCAGATGTGTGATGAAAAGTTCCATCATATTTCTAAGAAATTTGATAATAGTGGTCTCAACCTTTAAAGAAGAACATTTAGTTTTCTTTCAAAACACAATTAAGATATTAAAAAAAATTCAAGAATTCACCAAAAGAGTTTTGTATATGTTTTAAAAAAGAAAAACTAAGCACCTATTACAAGAGGAATCTTTCAAATGCTTACCTCCAAAACATTAACTTTTGATTCTTCAGGTGCACTAAAAGATATAGGAACTTGGATTAAAGTTGCATCCTCATCTCCATCAATTTGGTGCTGCTTATTTATATTCTAGTAGAAAATATGAAAAAATTATTTAGATCTTTGTGAAATGAAAAATTGTGTGGAAAAATAAAAAAGATTTCAAAAAGAAAGATGAAAATTAATCACTTGCTAGTAATATATATATGTGTGTGTATGATTATTTTTATTTGTATGACTTATTTAATGTTGTTGTTGTAATTGATACTCAAATGTTTTTGCCTTAAACAAGAAAAAAAATTCATAATACAATTAACATTAAAAAATTATTCAAGAATAGATTCAAAAATTGTATATGTCTTAAAACGAAAAAAATTAAATACCTTATAATTGGAGAAAAAACATACCTAAAACATAAAGCTTTGATTCTTGAGGTGTGGTAAAAGATATGGAAATATCTATTGATATTGCACTTTCATCAGCTTCAACTTTCTGTTGGCTATCCATATTCTAGTAGGAAATATGAAACACTTGATTAGATCTTTTGTAAGATGAAAACACTGTGTAAAGTATTAATGGAGAAAGTTTTCAAAAAAAAATGAAAACTACTAGATTACTAGTAATTTGTGTGCTCATGCCAAGTAACATTTTAAGAACTTAATCAAAGTGCTAGAATACCCCAAAAACGTCAAACTAAAAAAATATTTGTCCATCAATTATATTCATGAAGTAACAAGATCAATAATTGTTGTGATAATTTATTTGAAAGATTAAAAAAATTCATTTAGTATCTGATAAAAAGTATCACCGTAAATTAAAATTTCTTTCTAAACAAGTTATTTTTTATGAAAATAAATAATTTTTAAAGTTTATCTTTCTATGAAAATTGTTAAACGTGTCCTCAACCTCTTAATTTGTCACAAATTAAATTAATTCCACACATAGCAAATTGTCTCTTTTAATATGGTCAAACCTAATTTGATCGATCTCCTCTTTTTTGACTTACTTTTTTTAAAACATTTTTCCTTGAAATAGTAAAATTTAAAAAATGGTTATACAAAGATAGAAACCAATTATATAAAGCATAGATCCATAAAAAAGAATTAAGATTATGTGTTTCAATTTGTTGTAATCATGAATCTTTCAAGATTTTTTAAATTCAATGAATGGTGATGAAAATATCATCTTAAATTTAAATTTATTTCTGAACAAATTTAGAATTTTGGGGAAAACCAATTTTAAAAAATTCTCTATCCAAAGAATTTATTAAAAGCGGTCTCTACCTTTAGATCGATACAAGTTAAATTTATTCCGACCATATATATCATTATTTTTTAATTTGGTCAAATCCAAAATGATCGATATCCTATCATTCAACCTTGATCTACTAAAATTTAGATTTATAAAATAGCAAAAAAAAAGAAAAATTTTTTTATCAAGATCCTAGATAATTTAATAAATAAATATAAATACACACATAATGATAAATGAAATGAGCAAGGAATCAATCTTAACCTCGTAACTTTTTTCGTTGAAGATGAGAATTTTTTTCTGGTAGAATATTGAAGACAATAGATGAAGAAGGTAAAGTGAACGAAATAGCACTTGAATAACACAACCGGCGGAGAAGGCAAAGTGAGAACAAAAAGAGTCTATTTATATAGATGCTAGTCTCTTTTAGTATTTTATAGAAAATTAAACTTGTCTTCTACCACACACTATTTTTTACAGGTAGAATTGAATTCAGATCCTTGTAAGCTTTCTTTAGAATACTTTGTTGTCGGTAAATACTTTGCCTGGTTTTTTTAGTTAAATACTTTTAATTATTGGGTTTTAAAATATAATGGAAAATGAAGGTTTTTTTTTTCTGAAGAATTGTGACTTTTCCAAAGGATTGTGACTTTTCTTAAGAGGTGTGACTTTTCCAGAAGTTTGTGACGTTTTTCTAAAAGGTTTTGACTTCTCGAAAGGATTGTGAACTTTTTGATAATGTACAATAAGTAAATATTTATACTACCCTTTATTGTCTATA
The DNA here is from genome assembly GCA_029582685.1 of Solanum piurae. Taxonomy (NCBI): domain Eukaryota; kingdom Viridiplantae; phylum Streptophyta; class Magnoliopsida; order Solanales; family Solanaceae; genus Solanum; species Solanum piurae. The sequence goes on along the minus strand of JAJOOO010001142.1, from coordinate 18,138 downwards.
AATATAGTAGTTTTCTCTAATTTTTCACTATGAATTTCTAAACCTCTTATGTACAAATAAATTCTACTGTTATTTACTACCATTGAGTGGTTCGCTGACACTGTAGTTTTAGGTACAGATACACCGATGCTTAATATTGTTCTATCCTACAAGATAATTCCATTAACCTAAGGTACTTGAGGGGAATAAATTCTTTAAGAAATCACTTTGTATTCAGTGGGCTCAAATTTTCTTCTATAAGAAAAATATTTTCGATATTCATTTTTATCTTTTTTGAATTCTATTTGTTTACTAGTTTTAAAGTTTGTGATTTTAATAATATTATTTACAATTTTATTTTTTTTACAAAGTTCTCCAAAGTTGTTATTCTAAATATTTTAGTAATACATATTAACAATAGTACTAGGATATGCATCTATTGAACAATCAATCTTTACTCAAACAGCATGCCAAGAAAATCTGTAAAATTCTCACGATAATAACAGGGCAAAGAAGCCAATTAAAAATGGCATGTGGCTGTTCATTCGGATTATTCTAAAAAAAAAGGAAAATAACTCTTAAACATTAAGTAAAAAAAAGAATAAATCCATGTTCTAATTTCCAAATAACCCCCCCCCCCCCAACACACACACACTATTTGTTTTCTTTTTTCACATTAGATGTTTTGCCATATCAGTGAGGTACAATGTAAGAGACTGTTTGTCTGTGTGTGTGTTTAAGTGTGTGCGCGCTTATTGAGAACTCAATTTGCTAAATTGTTAGAATAGAGAAATAACTAGAAGAAGAGTCACATCTACCGATCTTGTGCCTCGACCTCGACCTCATAAGTTGTGTAATTGTGTTATATATCACCTTCTACGCCCTGAAATATCATAAATAGTTGAGCTTTTATCATAAATGGTGTCATTTTCCATGGATTAGTTAACGATAGTCATTTTTTAATCTTTAAATTGGAACTAGTGTGCATTTTATGTTCTTATTACTTTATATTGTTTTTGTTGCTAGCCAAAAATAAGGCAAGATGAATCAAGCCGATGACAAATAAATTGTTGGTGATGCGGGGTTCACAAATGAATTCATTGAAAATGAAGCACCCATGGACATAGGTGTAGTCGAAGAAATTAGCCTACAACCGGAGGTAGGAGATGATGTATTTCAAGTGTAACGGTCTGTTTTTGTCGTTATAGAAAGGTCAATGGATAAAGAATTGGGGTCAAAAAACATTGAAGTAGTAACTTGGGAATTCCTAGCCTAGTCCAGATTTGGATGAAATCGGAGTCAGTGAGGTCTAGGAAAATCTGGTAATGAATGAGAGATTTACTTTTGAATTTGATCACATGATTAGATAGTTACCACATTAAGGAACCTGTACGACTTTACGGAATCGAATTCGGGCGAGTAGAACTCCCGCAAATGATCTTAGCGTGAACGGGTAGTTTTGAACGTCGAGGGTTGAAGGTGTGTTGTGAAATAAGATCTTGGATTTCAAATTCCGAGGTACTGTCTCCGTGTGGCGGGATGAGGTCCACCATAGAGGCTCAGTCGCAAATTAAGTCCAAGAAAAACCCCAAAATCGTCATTATTCAGCAATTTTCGTTCTTGAGAGCTAAGGAATGAACCGGGGCTAGTTTTTGACAATTTTACACCTCTTATAGCGCTAAAGGTAAGGTTTTTACTCCCCTAATCTGCTTTTCAATCCATAGAATTTAGATTCTTGGGTGATTATTATTGGGGGAGGGTTTTGACCTGAATCTAATGGTGGAAAAAGCCCTAAGTTGGGTAGTGGGATCTTGGGTTTGGCCTAGGGTTGATAATTTTGATTGTAATTTGGGTAATTAGGCCTCGTTTATTGATCCTTGCATAAATTGATTTTTTTAGACCAAGAACAAGCTGAAAGAATCTAGAAAGGAAAGATTCAAGTGCCTTATGGGGATTCAAGCTAGGTTTCGAGGTAGGAGATGGTTTGATTTCCTCTTTGTGTGATATATATGCCGGTTAATTTCTTTATTGTATGCATGGATGTATGTGAATAAGGAAATGTAATATAGGTCAAACCTAATGAAAATGAGTATGTATGAACAATTACATGCCATGAACTCTTTACTTGATTGTATGCCTATGAGAATTATTTATTATGGATGTAATTGTGATTGTCGTTGTGCTGACTGGATCGGGTGTCATGTTCTGACATATATATTATATCGGGTGTCACATTTCGATACACTAACAGTTTTGCTGTAGGTTCCATGAGAGGATCATTTGTGATTATTACATTCATGTCTACCTATCATTAATATTGGGAAAATGTATGTTGCTCCTGAAATGCTAATTGAACTATGTATTCTCTATATATGTGTTTACTATGTTGTAATTGCCAGCTTGTATTTCACTTACTAGAGTAGCCGCGTGATCCTATCAGTACACTGTGGTTGTGTATTGATAATACACTTTCTCTTTCTTTGTTGAGTGCAGGGCATCTTCAGGTGGCTACTGACAGACCTCAGTTAGGAGATCACTAATCGAGACCGGATTCAAGGTTGATCCTGTTCTTATAGGCTTCCATGGGTCTTTTATTGTTTAGTCCATTCTTTTCTAACTCAGACTCTATAGTTAGATTTATTTGTATGTTTAGTTTCGGGGTAGTATCCCTCTTTCTTAGACTTGTTGACTAGTAGAGTTTTGGTATAATGATTTTCAGGTTCTAGGGGTTGGACTTCCGCAATAGTTTTGTTTAGTTATATGTTAAACCTTTGGAGTTTATAGGAACTCCATTTTTATTCGTCATTTAAACTTGTTTCCGTATCTTTAAATATTGCTTAGTTGGGTTGTAGTACTTGTTCTCCCACCGTAGGGGCAGTGTGGTGCCAATCACGACGGTCTGAGTCCTGACAAAGTTGGTATCAGAGCCCTAGGTTTGTTGATCTAATTGTACCAAAACGAGTCTAGTAGAGTCTTGCGGAATGGTATGGAGACATCTGTACTTTTCTTCGAGAGGCTACAGGAATTTAGGAAATCTCTCTGTCATTTTGTTCCTTCGTGCTTTGACTTGATTCCAATTGGTATCTTATCTTCTTCCTTTTTCTGTCCGCAGATGGTTAACACTCATTTCAATGGCATCAGGCCTATACCTCCCGTAAACCAGCCAGCTGAGGAGCCCACAGCAAGAGGCCGCGATCGAGGCAGGGGTATAGGGAGAACAAGGGGTAGAGGCCGAGGAAGGGTAGCACCTGCCAGGAGTGGAGCCCCAGTTGAGAATGATTCTAGAGAAGAGGCCCCTCATGCACATCACGAAGAGATAGAAGAGAATGTGGAGGTCGAGAATAAGGAGGATGTTGGACAAGAGGAGGTACAGGTTGAGACTACAAGTATTCCTCCCTTAGATCCAATACTAGCTCAACAGATTATGACTTTTAAAAAGGGATTGGTCGGTCCTGGAGTTCTTCCCGCAGCGCAAGCCACTCAAACTCCCATCAACCCCACTATTGATGTTACTGTTTCCAAGGTGGGTAGAGTTGTAGGCACTAATGCCTCTTTCCATCCCCTATTGGGTCCCGTGATGATTGGTAATGAACATGAAATGTTCACTAAATTTTTGAAGCTAAAGTCGCATGTGTTCCATGGTTCTAAGAGTGAGGACGCCTATGAGTTTATTTTGGATTGTTATGAGATGCTGCACAAGTTAGGTATTGTAGACCAACATGGGGTAGAGTTCATGACTTTCTAGCTTTAGGGTGAGGCGAAGCAGTGGTGAAGGGCCTATGTGGAATGCAGATCGTCAGTTTTACCCCCACTCACTTGGACACAATTTCATGCTATGTTTCTGGAAAAGTATGTGCCCCAGACTTTGAGAGATTGAAAGAAGGATAAGTTCATGGCTTTGGAGCAGGGTGGTATGACTATAGCTGCTTATGAGGCTAAGTTTCATGCCTTGTCTAGATATTCTACACAATTGTTAACTACAGAGGAGGAGAAGATTCGTCTATTTGTCAAAGGATTGAACCCCTAACTTCATGTATTGTCTGTTCACATGACTTCTGCAGGAAAAAGCTTTAATAAGTTGATCGACTTTGTGAAGCAAATAGAAGGAGTTAGACGTGATGGGCAGGCTAAGGCTTTGGCTACGAAAACCAAGAGAATGGGTAACTTGCAGGGTTCCTACTCCAGAGGTTCAGGTAGGCCGACGCTTGCAACCCGGCCAATTCAATCTTCCATGCCTGCTTCTACAGGTAATTACTCGGGAACTCCACAACAGAATTTTATTTAGGATAGCCAGGAAGCCGCGTCTTCTGCTAGCAGCAGACCGTCTTTTGATCGTACTTGTTATAATTGCGGAAAACATGGGCATATGAGGAGAGATTGTCCCCAATCGCGCATGTTGGACCCCGCGCAGTAGCAGACTAGAGCAGTGGTACCTGCGAGCAATGATAATATTGGTAGAGGGCGTTCACAAGGTGGGCAAGGGAGAAATCAGCGAGGCCGTGGAGGTCAGGGAAATAGTAATACAGGCAGAGGAGCAGTCAGCCAGGCAAATAGGTTGTCCGTCCAGATGACAGGGCTCAGTTTATGCATTTCTGGGCAAGACCAAGGCAGAGATATTTGATGCAGTGATCACATGTACTATTCTTGTCTATGACCGGATGACTAATGTGTTGTTTGATCCGAGTTCTACTTTTCCATACGTGCTATTTCAGCTTGCCTTGGGATTTGATATGGTTTGTGATGTACTTGATGCCCACGTCCATGTTAACACCCCAATTGGAGAGTCTGTCATAGTCACCCATGTTTATCATTCTTGTCCTGTTATGTTTATGGGTTTCCAAATTTGGGCTGATTTGGTTATTTTGGATATGACTTACTTTAATATAATCTTAGGCATGACTTGGTTGTCCCCCTATTATGCTTTGTTATATTGTAATACTATGCCTGTGACTCTAGAGGTCTTGGGTAGGGAAAAGTTAAAGTGGAAAGGGGTGTACAAGCCTAAGCCAGTTAAGGTAATATCATCCATTTGGGCTAGGAAACTGGTGGGGCAGGGGTGTTTGGTATATTTGGCTCATATTCGGGATGTTGAGGTTGAGCCTCCCTCTATCGAGTCTATTCATGTTGGAATTTAGAGAAATATTTCCTACCGATTTGCATGGTATATCTCCGGATAGAGATATAGATTTCTTCATTGACATGGAACCTGGTACCCGCCCCATCTCCATTCCTCCTTATTGCATGGCTCCAATGGAGTTAAGAGAGCTTAAGGCTCAAATTCAAGAACTTCTTGATAAAGGTTTCATCCGTCCTATTGCTTCCCCGTGGGGTGCTCCTATCTTGTTTTTCCCCAGAAAAACGATAATAGTATGAGGATGTGCATAGACTATTGATAATGGAATAGGGTCACCATTCGAAATAAGTGTCCATTGCCACGGGTAGATGATCTTTTTTACTAGTTGCAGGGTGCCTCAGTTTTCTCTAATATTGATTTAAGGTCTGGTTACCATCAATTAAAGATTAGGTCTGAGGACGTACCAAAAACGGCATTCAGGACCCGCTATGGGTAATATGAGTTTCTAGTGATGTCGTTTTGGTTGACAAATGTGCCTACAACTTTCATGAGTTTTATGAATGGCGTGTTCAAACCATTTCAGGATTTGTTTGTAATTGTTTTTATTAATGACATCTTGGTTTATTCAAAGAGTAAGGAAGAGCATGATGACCATCTTTGTATTGTTCTAGGTGTTCTTGGGAGACAAAAGTTGTATGCTAATTTTTCTATGTATGACTTCTGGTTGACTTCGGTTGCCTTTTTGAGGCATATAGTTTCTAAGGAAAGGGTAATGGTAGATCACCAAAAGATTGACGCGGTTAAGAATTGGATCCGGCCTAGCTCTTGGACGGAAGTTAGGAGTTTTGTGGGGCTTACTAGCTACTATCGTTGATTTGTGAAGAACTTTGATTCCATTGCCACACATTTGACAAGATTGACTAAAAAGGAAATGCCTTTCGAACGGACTGAAAGATGTGAAGAGAGCTTTCAAAGGCTCAAGACTCTCTTGACCACAACACCTATTCTTGCACTACCGGTGGAAGTTAAAGATTTTATTGTTTATTGTGATGCTTCATATTCGGGTTTAAGTGCTATCTTGATGCAGGATAAGAATGTCATAGCTTATGCATCGCGGCAATTGAAAATGCATGAGCAAAACTACCCGGCACATAATTGTGAGTTGGCAGCGGTAGTGTTTGCTCTCAAGATTTGTGACATTACCTTTATGGTGTTAAGTTTGAGGTATCTACTGACCACCGTAGTCTACAACATGTATTCATTCAAAATGACCTAAATCTGAGATAGTGAAGGTGGATGGAGTTACTCAAGGATTATAATGTGACCATCCAGTATCATCCAGGTAAGGCTAACGTGGTGACAGATGCATTAAGCCGGAAGGCGGTAAGTATGGCTAGTCTAGCTTGCTTGGGTGTATCCAAGCGACCGTTGGTTAAGGAAATTCAAACCTTGGAGTCTAAGTTTATGCAGTTGGGCATCTCAGAAAAAGGTGGGGTGTTAGCTAGCATTGAGGTGAGGGCCACATTCATTGAGGAGATCAAGGCCAAATAGTTTAAGGATGACAGTTTGAATGAGCTCAGAAAAAAGACAGTGTATGGCAAGGCACAAGATGTGACTATTGATGCGGGAGGTGTGCCTATATTTAAAGGAAGAATTTGTGTTTCTTGAGTGGATGACTTGATTCAGAAATTATTGGCAGAGTCCAATGGTTCGCAGTATTCCATTCATCTGGGTGTGACCAAGATGTACCGAGACTTGAAATGTCTTTATTGGTGGTGTGGCATGAAGAAAGACATAACTGAGTTTGTGGCTAAGTGCCAAAACTGCCAACAAGTAAAATATGAGCACCAAAGGCCTGCAGGTTTTCTTTAGCGAATGCCAATTTCGGAATGGAAGTGGGAAAGGGTAACTATGGATTTCGTGGTTGGTCTCCTCAAGACCTTGGTGAAGTTTGATTCCATTTGGATGGTGGTTGACAGAGTGACTAAGTCAGCCCACTTCATTCCAGTTAGAGTAGACTATAATGCACAACAGTTAGCTAAGGTTTATGTGAGAAATTGTGAGGTTGCACGGGGTGCCCCTTTCTATCATCTTAGATCATGGTACGCAGTTCACATCCAAGTTTTGGGGAAAATTGCAAGAGGAGTTGGGCACTCAACTCACTTTTAGCACATCTTTCCATCCACAAATGGATGGTCAGTCAGAGAGAATGATTCAAGTGTTAGAGGACATGTTGAGAGAATGTGTGATTGACTTTGGAGGGCATTGGGATAAGTTCCTACCGTTGTGTGAGTTATCTTATAATAACAGTTACCACTCCAAAATTGACATGGAAACGTTCGATGCACTTTATGGGAGGGGATGTAGATAACTCATAATGTGGTTCGAGGCTGGAGATGTGAAGTCATTGGGGGTTGATTTGGTGAAAGATGCTCAAGAAAGGTGAGAAGCATCCAAGCTAAGCTTCTAGCAGCCCAAAGTCGACGTATAAAGTATGCAGACCGTAAGGTAAGAGACATGTCATTTTCAGACGGGTACACAAGTTCTTCTAAAGGTATCACTCATAAAGGGGGTGATGAGATTCTGTAAGAAGGGCAAGCTTAGTCATCGATAGATTTGTTCCATTTGAGATCCTTGATTGTGTAGGGCCAATGGCTTATAGGTTGGCCTTACCTCCTAGCTTTTCTGGAGTTCATCCAGTGTTTCATGTGTCCATGTTGAAGAAGTATCATGGGGACGGGGATTACATCATAAAGTGGGACTCAGTGTTGTTAGACAAGAACCTTCAGTATGAGGAGGAACCAATTACAATTCTTGATCGTGATGTCCAGAAGCTGAGGACCAAAGAGATTAAGTCTGTGAAAGTTCAATGGAAGCATCGTCCAGTTGAGGAAGCTACTTGGTAAATCGAAAAGGACATGCGAGACAAGTATCCCCAGTTGTTCGGCGATTGAGGTACTACTCTACTCCTACTTAGCCAGTTTTTCCTAGTTGATCACTCAGGGACGAGTCATGGGTAAATTGGTATCTATTGTAACGATCGGTTCCCGTCGTTATAGAAAGGCCAATGGGTAAAGAAATGGGGCCAGAAAAATTTGGAGTCGTAACTTGGGAATTCCTAGCCCAGTCCAGATTTGGACGAAATCTGAGTCAGTGAGGTATAGGAAAATCAGGTAATGAATGAGAGTTTTAATTATGAATTTGATTACATTAGTACATTACTAAAAATGGATTAAATATGATTGGGTAAGAGAAAGATCAAATTACCCCTTACTATTTTCGGGTAACTTTCCTTAACTGGACAACCTAACTTCAAAAAGGCATATATAACTCATACTAACTCGAAACTTAGCAAACTAGGTGGCGTTGGAAAGATAACTTCATGAAATTTAATTTAGTACCTGTTAGCCCACCTAACTCATTATGTACTAACAGTTAAGGCCATTTGAAGTTGACCCAAATCTTAGAAGAACTTAGGAATGACTTGAGTGAACTTTCTTTAGTTCTTATTGGAACTCAAGGTGCTACATCTAGTGACCTTAACACTTCAGAAATTTTTAATTCCTTGGTTAAATATCACTCACTAAGAAGAACGTTTCGAGTCTTAGTTCAAAAAAATTCTGGGGTGTTACAATATCTCCCCCTTGGGATCATTCGTCCTTGAATGGCGATTGGATTGGGTATGGAATAGGGTTACTCTTGCTAAAGTCAGAGTCTAATTGTATGCTCTTACTATATTCAAGCTTAACCCAAATCCTTAGGTTCGGGTTCTATACCTCTCTATAGGGAATCTCGTCCCAAAACTATTACTCGTTACCATCACATTAGGCTCATATCAAGAATTACCTAATGTTTAACAACACCATGTTCAAGCTTAGTACTCTAACAACTCCATGGACTCCTACTAACCAGCTTCTTAAGAAATTCTCAACACTTGACTTGATTTCTCATCTTATCATCTCCCTTTTAGGTATAAAGCTAACACTTGAAATCTATGGACCTATTCCACATTGACAACTCAATTATGTTATCAAAGCACACATGGGAAATTATAACTTAATTTGGACCTTATCTGGTAACATACCATCTTGGCACACCTCTTAATGATCTTGTTACTCTGGTGACTTAGCCACACTTCACTGCCCTTTTCTAAATGTTAGGGTCTCTCACTTGTACCACTCATATTTATTGCAGCTTATCACCTCAATTCCGCACCGAATCTATGTCAAGTCTTCTAGATCGAATCTCAAGATTAACATCATCACTTTTATGTTGCCATTCTTCTAACCACGATGCTAATCTCAAATTCAAGCTTAATGTTTATGAGTAAACCCGAATATCAATTTGATTGCTCACCTACTATACTAACTCACAACTACTATGCACAATTGTAGAAACACTTGTCCAATAGGACCTTATGACAAATAATCAATCCTCACCTCATAGTCTGCATACTTACAATTTACTATCACATTTTCATTCACAAATTGAGTACTATTCACTCATTCACTATACATCGTTGCTTAATTAGTTCTATAACACTTTGAATAGTATGGTCACTACCTCAAAATCATAAGCCTAGCTTATATCTATCACCTCATGTATACTCATGCTCTTCTAATTAACATTTACACTTGGTCATTACCTACACAATGACATTTCATCACAAAATCTTTTCTAACTACAACACACTCTACTTCCTATGATGGAATTTTCACAAATCATCACTTCTTAGTCTACCCATAAGGGAAAACTCCTCATCAATAACTTACTGGGTGCATGACTATAATTACATAATCTTCCCCATCACTATCTCCCTTTCATAGATCTCTATACTTTTGCATACTTCCCTCTAACTCTGGGCTCTTTCACTACTACTCCTCATGATCTCATAACTCATGCTACCTTTTGGGGTGGAAATATTACCCAAGTTATAAACATACCTCCTCATAAGGATCTCAACTGAAACTAGGTTTAAGGAAAAGAGTACAACTCTCTTTAAGCTCAAATGCATGATACATATAATTATGGGTGCATTCCTCTGAAACTGAACACTTAACTTACTCTTAGGATTCTGTCAAGCCCCTCTAGAGTCTCATGACTTTTCTCAAGACTCTTGCTAAAATCAACTCATCGATAAATGATTGAATTTTCTTTTCAACCACCTCTAGTAGGATGGGTAGTCGAATGAATCTGAGAAACACACGAGTATGAATAAATCTCCATGACTTACCTCTATTGAACGATTAAGAGTATGAAAGAAGGATAACTTTTCCTAAATGTATGCAGTCCCTCATTTATAGAAGTGGGGTCCTCACAACCATAAATAAGATCCTACTTGATGGTTTCATAGACACCCGAGGACACTTGAACTTTGTGCTCTGATACAAAGTTTGTCACGACCCGAGCCTATACCATGGACGTGGTCGGCAGTCGAGAACCATTGTTGGTACCTGATGCTTATCGTGACCAACGACACTAACTGCAGTTCGAGTATCTACGATCGTCGATAATATAGTAACCCAACTGAGGGTTGGAGTCGTGTCCCAAGGGAGCGGTTTTGAGAATTAATAGAAAAATAAAATCTAGTTCTAACTAGTCGTAGATAAAGAAATTAATGATTAAAAATATTGTAAATCAAAAGTGGGGAAACAAAAGTGTCAAATATCAATTTGGGTTTTTTGTCACAAGTAATTAAAAATAACAAAAATAACAAAAATAACAAGAAAATCAAGTATGGGAACGAGTTCTTGGGGTGTGACCGCAATACCAGTTGAGATAAAAAGTTGGGTACATGCTTTTGATAGAAAATTTACAAGATAATAGTGACTAGGCTAAGCTTTAGATGAAAATAAGTTCCCTCTCGGGAAACTTATCCCGTTTCAAATGCGTTCCTCTCGGACATCCATTTACCGCATGAAGACCAGCCTACGCCTTACCCCACTCACTCTCTCGATCTGAGTGTTAGGATATAGGACTAGGGCTCACCCTCTCGGGCTGAACCTCATGTCAACCTACTCCTTTCGCGACCTCTCTCTCGAGCAAGCCAAAAACACATGAGTGGTTTTGTACTTGCAACTACAAACCCATTAACTTAAACCACAACCACTAGGTGAAATCACCATTAAAGTACATCTAACCTACCAGCAAGCAAGACCCAACAATAATATCAACACATATTTGTTAAATCACACCCCAAGAATGGGGGTTTTTAGCCACACATCAAGAGATAGAAATTTATACCTTCAATGATGTTGAAATCAAATGGGTATAGAGAAATAAGTCTTGATTTGATCAAAGAAGGAAGAATCCGAGAGACCCACTTCCAAATTTAAGGAGGTGAAACCCTTTTCTTCTTCAAGTCTTTAAACCCTTACAGACTTGAGGGTAAAATAAAAATAGTACTAAATCCAAAATCTGATAATAAAAATATGATACTAAGCTATAACTCTCAATGAGTATTTATAGTTTTCAAAAATATGTGTTGTGGCGGATCACTCGGCGACATTAGTCAGAATCACCGATCAACTCGGCGATTCGCCCTTTGGTGTAGTTCATCACCATCTTGCATCGTCCTTCGGCATCGTCGTGCTCTGTGTCATTGGGCAACATAGTACTGCTTCGCGGAACTATTCGGCGACACGCCGACTGCTCCCTTTTTCCGCCGACTTGATTTTTTCCTTCAGGGCTCAGAACACTGGAACAAAAGGCAAAGTGAGACCCTTCGGCGATTCGCCAAGTGAACTCAGCGATCCTCAGGCGTTCATTTTCTTGCTCTTTTCAGCCTTTTCGTTCCTTTTTTCGCATAAGTGTCCATGCTTCCACTCAAACTTCAAATACCTTAAACTTAAGCATTTTCATCAGATATTGAGATAAAATAAGCATTTGAGAATACTATTTCTATTAAAATAAAGCCCTAAATGAGTCCAATCTGTGGACTCATCAGCACCCCCAACTTAAATTGTTGCTTGTCCTCAAGCAGACTCAAGTTCAACTGTTCAAAAAGGATGTCTAAAATAGTGCTACACAAGACTCAATCATGAATGTACACAACAAGACTTCAAACTACTTATGCAAAGATTCAACTGTGTACTCAAAGATTCAATTTGTGACACACCAATATCAAAGATTCTCATGTTCACAATACATTCTACTAATGTATGTTCAAGCTCAACGAAAGTATCTAAATGCCCTCACACAAAAATGATTCCATATTCACACATAGAGGCTACTCAATTTAAGACTACAGATGCAATGCTCACACTCAAAAAGAGGAACACAATGCATCTTTTCACCCATAGTTTGCTTTTATTTTCCAATCGACTTTCGATTCGGCTTAGTCAAGATCAAAAAGGTCTTTTCAAGGCTGGTAATGGGGTTGAGTGTAAAGGTATGGTCATTTAGGCTCAGTGACTTCTTCATCCTCGTGAGATGTGGTATTCTCAAGGCATCCCCTTCTTTTCCTTAATCAATTCTTTTTCTAGTGCTTCTAAGTCATCTTTTTATTCATCTGCATGGATTGCTTGGAAACCCAATTTCTTTTGCATTCTTATTCCACAACTTTTCTTTTTCATTCTTTTCTTTTCTTTTCTTTTTCTTTTTTTAAATGAGGGTTTCCATTTTTCCGTAACACCATGGGTTAAGGGAAACTTTTTCTGCACTTCTTGATTTCTCCTTTTCCTTTTTCACCGCACCCCCAACATAGACTTTTGGCCTAAGTTGGTTATTCACTAAATCACAACTCTAGAGGATTATAGCTAGTGGGTTAAGTAAGGTCTAGGGTTCATCAAGATTATTCCAAAGAAAGGTAAGGCTCAAGGGGTGTTCAAAAGAGTTTCACACGCTCACGGGTAGGCCACAAAAGAGGTATATGTCATATTGGCTCACACTCTTCAAAAGTTGCCTAAAATCTTCTCAAGAGCACACCTTACTAAATCAATCAGACTAATGGGGGAAATTCTAGGTTTAATCATGCAAGGTTCAAAGTAAAATCATCACACAAGGCATCGACACTTAAGTCAAACAAGACTACACACTTTCGCTAGTGTGCAACGGTCATTACAAGAGAATCAATTCGATAAATGGATAATCACAACAAGATGCAAAGAGTTCACATATTGTCTATGAAACTTCATTTGGTCTCGTCGTAGCCGCACATTCATGTTCATTCTATTGAGAGCACTATTCAATTCATCAGTATTGATCGGAACTGAGACTTAAATTTTGCAAAAGAACAACCACTTTCAACACAAGCGATGGCAAAAATTTCAAAAAATAAATTTTTTTCGGAAGGGTCAAAATCATTTTTTATAATTTAAAACCAAAAGGAGCCATGAGCTCAATCATCCACAGAAAACAGTGTAAAGATTTTTTTAAACAGAACAACCCAAATATACACAAAACATGAAATTTTTAACACAAAAGGTAGCCTTACCCCACCATAAACAAAAGATATTTGTTCTCAAATGCAACTAAAATTGTTCAAAAGTGAAGGTAAAATAAGACAGAGAGGGAGGTAAAGAAAGGTAATGTCTACGCAGTCTCTCCATCTGTCGGGGCCTCAGTGCCTGGTGTGGCAGTCTATGCATGGGCATCAGTGCCCGGAGTAACTCCCAGAGGGACCAGCTCTACTGGATCCAGCAGCAGAATTCTTTACCAAGTAGGCTTGCACATCAACGTCTATCATGATTTCTTTAGTCTCGGTTATGTCGTCTGTTGTAGCTCCCTCAACCATTTCCTCATCAGTCTCTTCCTCTGAGTCAAGATCGGCTATCTGTTCTGCTCCGTCTCCATGTCCGGTGGTGGTCTGAGGCATCCCAGGCACGTCTGTAATCTCCACTATTCCAAAGATCATGGACACATCGGAGGATTTGAAGTAGTCCACATCTCTCCTAAGCTCTGCAATTGCGGCTTTTAAGCTGGTCACCTCTTCTGTGGCTCCTTGGTCACGCTCACACCTGGATATCCTGGTTGCCAGAGCATCAATAGTTATTCTCAGTGTTGTCAGAGCATTATAGAGGTCAACCTGTATCATCCTTGGAATGGAATTTTCTATGTTGGCAGCCCAAAAATCAGCAGATTGGGCGAGCTGTCCCATCCGGATTAAGGATATTTGAGTGACTGGTTCGCAGGGTGCAACCACAACAGTGGGTCTGTGTGATACCACAGAAACAGAGGGACCTGGAGTCTGTGAATGAGAAGAAGGAGCGGGTGTACCTGAAGACCTAGGTGCCAGAGTGGGCAAGGATTCCTCCGTAGGTGTGGATCTAGTGGCCACAACTTTATTCTGTTTCTTTCCTGCTTGGCCCTTAAGATATTCGGCTTCGATCTTTCGATTATTAGTGGAGGCGGTGGCAGCCAATTCCACATCCTTCATTGAATCTCTAGGCACCTAAGCTCTTTTGCATAATTTCGTGATTAATATTGGGAAAGGAAGAGAGGTCTGACTCTGTTTTGCACGCATATGGATTTCTGATGCGATGATTTCCCCCAATTCTATCCGCGTCTTCTCTATGATGCAACCCAAGAAAGCTGCCTTGGCAAGGCGAATAACCGACCCATTCTGGGATGACATGATTGTGCTGCTGATGAACCCGAACCAGTATCTTGCAGCTATGTTCAGGTTCTTTTTTCAATCGAAACTCATTCTGCTAGCCATTTCGGAGCCTCATTGTCTGAAATTAGTGAGACTAACCACTTTTTCATCTCATCCAGCTTCTTTGTTCTGATTAAGTGCTGACAGTGATCATTAATCTTATCAGACATACCTAAAGCTCTGTTGATAGCTTCACTGTCATAAGCTACCTTCTTTCCTCTGACGATCACGTAGTCAACTGTTTTGAAGGATGACACTAACCTCTTCCATTGAGGTACCAACGCATTGTATGCATTGTATAATTCTTTAACCCAGCTTGGTATGTAAGAGCCATGGGATTTGGTGAATATTTGAAATTTGTGATATCTCAGTCAATCTATTATCTCGGGATACTTATCAATCACCCCATCTATCGAGAGTCATTTTTCCTCAATGATTGTTCTCAGCCCCTCAGACTTGAGTCTGTTTGTTGATTTAGGTGGGGGACCTTGTATCGGAGGTTCCAGTACCATTGCCTACTCTGAAATTGGAAGAGTTTGAGTGGTGGATCTAGGAGTTCTGATTCGTGATAGATCATTCATTTGTTTAGATCGTAACTCATTCTTCTGTGCCTCCTGCAGTTCATCTTCATCAGAACCCATGCTCTCACTATCATATGTTGTTGGGTCATTGGTGTAGATACCGGTACTGTCGGAACTTGCATCTGATAGCTCAACAATATTGTCCTTGCCTTTGCCTTTTCCACCAGTTGTGGAAATTCTGGTGGTCTTGTGCGTGGATGTAGTTGCATCCTCATTGATTGTGATCCCATTTCCTCTGCATCGGGGTTGTGTGTTGCTACCATCTTGGTTGGGTTTAGTCATACCTGCAAAATGTTTTGAAGGAGTTAAGGAGGCAAAATAAAATCACAGGTAATCTACTACAGAAAAGCTCGCTAATTAGATCGGCGATTCGCCGAACCTCTTTCAGCGAGCGAAGGTTTGTCCGCTGAAAGTTACAGTGTATAAGGGGATAAGGGGTAGCATATAAAAGGCGGTCAATATTACTTTCGGTGAGTCGCCGAGTGCGTTCGGCAACCCATGGCTTCTCGCCGAAAGTTACAGTTCCATCTAATTCGACCTGATATTAAGGGTGAGATGAAGACATTGGGCGAACCGACGAACAACTCAGCGGGCTCGATCCAGCTCGCCGAATGGTTCAACGTGCCCATTTTCAATCCATCCTCTCAAATTCAATCCCGCAAACCCCGAAAGAAAAATCAAAGTATGCACTAATGAAATTTGAACCAGACCCATACTACCCATTACTCTAGAGTACTCAGATTTCTCCCGGACTTGCTGCATTTGGCTATTTGACGATATGTACTCTTAAGAGCGGTGTCACCCTCTCTATCATTGAGCAAATTTTTGACATTTAGCACAAAAATGGGTTACTCAGACTTCACCCAATCAATTAAAACCACATGCGAACACAACCCAACTCATCAAAAAGCACCAATATTACGAGCATTCGACAATCAGATAACACAGGCAAGATTTTCAAATTAAACTAGGCAAGTAATCATTCTAATCCTATCAGAGAGGCCCAACACACATCACTAAGAGACAATTATTGCAAATGAGCACAAAAACATTCAAATGTAAATATGTGACAAGGAAACCAACCTTTAATATTGATTAAATTCGATTTGAAGAGCTAGGCGGCAAAGTGTTCCAATTCCGAGCACAAGTCCCAAACTAAAATGCTAGAGTAATGCTAAATTGAAGAGGATACTACCTTAGTGCGAGTTTAGGAGATTTGTGAGCGAGGGAAAGTGAAGAGGTTGAATTTTTGAATCTTTTGGCTATTATAAACCGTCCAATTCGCGCTAGTTCGGCGACGTTAGTTGCGATCGCCAATCCACTTGGTGAATCGCCAAGTGGGCCCTTGTCCCACCGATTGTTAAAGATTTGTAAAGTTCTTGGGATCAAGATGGCGATCTAAGTCGAGATCGTCGACCTGGTCGGTGACGCGCCGAACTACTTCTCAAGGTCGCCTAGTTTTACAGGCTCTAACTTTAAGCTTGAGTTGAGCCAAACGGCGGGTCAGGTTGGGCACACTGACCTATTCGGCGGTTTGCCGACTGACCATTTTCTCGCCAATCTCTATTTTTCACCACTTTCCTCATTCAAACCTGCATCACTAACACACCATTATTCATAGAAGTAAGTTAAAGCATTAAAAACCTTGGGTTGCTTCCCAAGAAGCGCCTTATTTAACATTGTGGCACAACGCGAGTCCTTACTGACTCCCCATGGGTTGGGTTGGTCCTCGTGTTACTGGACAACCCCAATAGTTCGTTTGAGTGAAGAGGAGGCACCGCATTGTTCAGGAGTGTCCTGATCAGTTGGATCGATCTAGAGTGTGAGCCAACCATTTGATTCAACACTGCAATACTCTCTGTCATCTTTTCCAATAATTGATCTTGTTCGGTGACTTTTTGGAGAATGATTTGGAGTGTGTCCTCGACACGATCGTTCTCCCTGTCTCTAGATTGCTTCCTCTCGTGAGGAGGTATGTACCTCCCGGGACTCTTGCACCGGTTTTCCACCTATTTTATTCTGGTGGCCAACTCATTCAGCTGAGTTACCAGTGCGGTAAACTCGAAGTCTCTCTTGGATTCTTGGCTTGACTCAGCCGAGTTGCCACCATTCTCAGTGTCCATCTGCGGGGGACCTACCTACATCAACAAATTAATAGAAAAAAAAACTAAAAATAAGGTTAGTAAACTACAACTAAGAAGAACATAAATTCTACTAATCTAAAAATTCTCAAGTAACACCACTCCCC
Organism: Solanum piurae; assembly: GCA_029582685.1. Lineage (NCBI taxonomy): Eukaryota > Viridiplantae > Streptophyta > Magnoliopsida > Solanales > Solanaceae > Solanum > Solanum piurae. The sequence goes on along the minus strand of JAJOOO010001142.1, from coordinate 661 downwards.
GGCAACGGGCCATTTTGATGCTTATCGTGACCAACGACACTAACTACGGTTCGAGTGTCTATGATCGTCGATAATATAGTAACCCAACTGAGGGTTGGGTTCGTGTCCCAAGGGAGAGGTTTTGAGAATTAATAGAAAAATAAAATCTAGTTCTAACTAGTCGTAGTTAAAGAAATTAACGATTAAAAACATTGTAAATCAAAAGGGGGGACACAAAAGTGACAAATATTAATTTGGGGTTTTTGTCACAAGTAATTAAAAACAACAAAAATAACAAGAAAATCAAGTATGGGGACGAGTTCTTTGGGTGTGACCGTAACGCAAGTTGAGATAAATAGTTGGGTACATGCTTTCGATAGAAAATGTGAAAGATAATAGTGACTAAGCTAAGATTTAGACGGATATAAGTTCCCGCTTGGGCAACTTACCCCATTTCAAATGTGTTTCTCTCTGACACCCATATGCCACATGAAGACCAGCCTACGCCTTACCCCATTCACTCTCTCGAGCTGAGTGTTAGGATATAGGACTAGGGCTCACCCTCTCGGGCTGAACCTCATGTAGACCCACTCCTTAGGCCATCAGTCTAGTGGTCTTGGTTTCGCGACCTCCCTCTCGGGCAAGCCGAAAACACATGGGTGGCTTTGTATTTGCAACTACA
>JAJOOO010001141.1:0-102070 GCA_029582685.1 Solanum piurae | reverse complement strand
GATTGCTATTACTAGGATTACTGCGTTATGAGCTTATGGGGAACACATTCCTAGTTATTTCTAATAATCTGAATATAAATAAATACTTAGTTCAAAGATATTTTTATTGTTTTTTTATTTCAATTTAAATCCCCCCATTTTTATATAACGACTATCGAGTTAAATATTTGTTGTTGACAATATTCTTCCATATTCTCTGTGGGATCAACCCCGACTCATAGTTGGGTAAATATATTGCATACGATCGTTTATATTTCTTTTCAAGAGGTATATTTGAACGTTATCAAGAATGGTGCCGCTGCCGGGGAATGTGACTTAGAAATTGTCTTTAATATTTATTTTGGCTTGTAGTCTTTTTTGTTTCTTAGGATTAGTTTTAATTTTTTTTATTATTATTATTATCATATTTCTTTTACTCTTCTTGAGATGTCTTCTGAAAAAGTATGTAGTGATAAGTGTTCTTGCAATTCTAGTACTTCTGATATTATGGAGTCTTATAAGCTAATTTTTTTCTCAACAAAATAAGTTGTGTGGGGACATGGAAGATTTATTAATACTGTGCTATAAATCAATATTAAAGTGCATGATTGATGAAGATGACTTTGGTTGGGATCTCGATATATTAGATTGTGACTTGAGTGCAAAGATTGAATCATATGAAACCCAACAGTGTAGTAATAATATGTGTGAGGAAGAAAAAATAATTATAAGTCAACTTGAAGAGCTAAGAGTGGAGAGCCAATTGCTTGATCATACTGTTATTGATGTTGTCACTGTTGAGAAGAGTGCACTAGAGTTATGTAATGACGTAGATAATATTATTTTTAAAAACTCTAGTATGTATGAGGGTGTAAAAAATAATGCAATTCATAAGTTAGGGCGCATTGGACCTCATTCCAATAATTTTTCTACATTATGTTTAGATGATGAGAAATTAATCGAGTTATCTGAGCTTATCGAAGAGTGTATGGAGGAGGAACAATGTGTCTATATTCTTGAATTTATTGTTCCAACATCGGAGAATTACATTGCTCACTTAGGATCCAAGAAGTGCATAATGTGATATCTATTGATTGAGACCTTTATTTTTATACCACCACCCCTTGAGCGAAATAAATTTTTTTATGTGAAATTAGGGGTGCAATTCATATCTTCAAAGTGGAAGGAAAAATAGTAAAATTTATGGTGTTGTGCCGCGATGTTAAATTAAGCGCTTATTGGGAGACAACCCAATTAGTAGTGTAACTTCTTATTTTATTTTATTAGTATCACTCTTTTTTTCCTTGTTTTTGCAGATTAGGGGAAGTCTGAGTACCAAAAAAAAAAAAAACGAAGGAGCATGTTTGAGCTTAAGTGTGGGGTGTGTTCGATCCGTGATGAAAATAAAGAGGACATGCTACTAGCTAGGTCATGAGGCCTCAGGGAGTTTTCCTAACCCTTGTTTTAAATTTTATTTGAAGCTTTGGGGACATAGTATAATTTAAGTGTGAGGTGGATGAATGAATTCCTAGTTTCTACTATTTTATTGAGTCTTATTTTTTTAGGATGGGTTCCTTGACTTTTATTTTCGGTTCTTTTCCTGAGGATAGTCCCTTTGAACCGAGTGTCTTTTACTTTTTAGGATTTTTTTTTTGTTTTAATTTTTTTTTTGTTGGAGAGAAAAGAAAAAATTCTTTTGAGTTATGTGATACTTACTATTTGGGCCTAATTTTGAGTAATATTTTCTTGTGAATGCTTGATTGCTAGTGAAATTGTAAACTTTTTGACATCTAGGTTCATGGTTCTGACTTTGTATATAACTTATTTTATTTTGTAGTTTGTTATGATCATGTCTCTCTTAGAAGTGGAATTGATCCATCTTGATTGATACTTGTGTCATGTGTGGTGAGATTTTGTTTATTCCATATTTTGCATCTTAGTCTAGAATTTGCCCTGCATGTTATTGAAGCGAAATAAAAAGTGTTGCTTTGTTTAGGAGATGATAATAGGTTTTCTTTGATTTGTCCGGTAAATTAAAGCCTTTTCATATATTTTATCACTAGTTAGCTCTTTTGAGCTTGTAGTCTTTTGTTGGTAGCCCTATTTTTCCCTTGATTATTTTGTTGAATCCCTAGTTTTTGCACCTAGCTTCTTTGAGCATCATATCATAGACTTATTTTAATTATTAATTCTGAGAAAAAGGGGTGATTGAGTGAAAAGGTAATCAATGATAGCTACAAAAGTGCTTAAAAGCCCTCTTTGAAAGAATGTGGGGGGGGAAAATGTGACATGAAAAAAAGAGAAGAAGTTATCTTGATGATGGCCCTGGTCCTTCCAAGGACATTGTGCACCTTAACACATGTAAAATACGTAAGTTGAGGGTGGCTATTAGGAAGGAAAACTTAGCTAAAAAAAAGAAGGAAAAGATTGAAGCATTCTTGAGATGAACATTACTTGTGAAATAATTGTTGAAGAGAGGGCTGAAAATAATGGGTGATAAAGTCTAAAATTGCAAAGTGCTTAAGGAAGTGTAAGTCACTATTATATAGTTTTCATACCCGTCCCCTAACCTACATTACAACCCGTTAAAGTCCTATTTTGATTTTATTCAAGCATGCTTAATTAGTGGAGATGTACATAATGGGCAAGCCTATGGTTCTTTGTACATACATGTGAATTTATTTGTGAATGTGAGAGTTGTTCTTGATATGAAGTCCTTAATTTATATTCAATCTTTTGAATTGAGTGTATGGACTAGTTCTTTTTGTGACGGTACTTGTTTCATGATAGATAGGTGATTTTATTAACTTTCTTTGATGAGAGTAGGTGAGCAAGCTTAAATTTGACGAGTTCAAAGTCCTTCCTTGAGATAGGAGGTTAGAAGTTTGTTGTTTATTTGGATGTCTTGCATAATGATTGAGAAATCTACGTGATGTTTTGAAATTAGTATATGGCCTAATTATTTGTATTAACCAAAGCAATGGCATTGCTAGAATGATTTTTTTAGATGAGTTTTAATGTTTTCTCGAGGACGAACAAAAGTTTAAGTATGGGGTGTTGATATGAGGTCAAAATACATATTTTTAATCATTATTTGCCTCATATTTATTATTTATATTTGTCCTTTTTAAGCATAAATTTTATGGATTGTCCTAAATTGTGTATTTTATTTGTAGGATTAAAATTGTGGAAAAATGAGGAAGTTTGGAGCTAAAACGAATTAAAGATGGAAAGTTGAAGAAGGAAATCAGGCAGACAGATTAATGGATTAAAGTTATTAAAATAATATATTCCTATATATGGTACAAATTTGAACGCCAATTCAATTTGAATTAGGCCTGCTGCTGCCACATGTCAGTTGACCGGCGCCCTTCTGCCGCCAACAATTTGGAGAAATCACGTGTACAGTGCAAACCCAATTTAATTGGGTTTTGTTTTCCTAATTTGTCTTGAACTCAATTATTTTATTGAGGGTTTCTCTATCTATAAATAGGAGATTAAAAGTTATTCTTAGGAGGGAGCCAAGAACCAAGAAATAATACACAATAAAAAATTTCTTCTAGCTTAGGAAATTTGGAAGAGCCGCCCTGGAGGCCGGAGAATTGTGGTTTATTCTTTCTTCTCCTTTAGTATTTATTTGTATTCGTGATTAATAAAAGATAGTTTAGCTATTTTTCTTAACTTTTTATGATTAACACAAGCATATTTATTTTAATAAATTTTGATTGTGTTTTTGAGATAATGAGTAGCTAAATTCCATAACTAGGGTTATGGAAACCATGAGCGATTAACAAAGTATGAATAGTAAATAAGCAATTCTTGAATAGTGTTTTGCATGCATTGATAATTCTTTCATTTAAAAGTCTTTTTAACGGTGGCCAACGTTAGAACTCGCCTTGTTGCTACTTGCATTCAAGAGTACGGGTTGAAGTTCACTCAACTCTCCAGGTATGATCCACACATGGTTGCCGATCCAAGGACACAAATGAGTAAGTTTTGTTTGGGGTAACCGACCTGGTGAAAACTGAGTGTAGGAATGCAATGCTTTTAGGGGATATGAACATCTCCAGACTTATGACTCACGCTCAGCAGGTTGAGGGGGATAAGCTTAGAGAAATGTCAAAGGACAACAAAAAGGCTATAATAGGTAACTATGAGTACTCTCAGCAGAAGTCGGGTGGTGGAAATCGCTCACAGTTTCAGCAGAAATCTATAGCCCCAACACCTTCATCAGCTAGTGCTCCATCCCTATGGTTTCGACAGGATCAGAAAGGTAGAACATAAGGCTCTAAGTCTCAAGGGAGTACTTCAGGTAACAGGACTGTCATACCCCAAACTAAGGGAGGCATGACTGGCACTCGATACTTTATGCAATCAATTTAGCCACTAAAACATACCAACTGACTCAACTATAGGCCTAGAAGTTTGGGCAGCATAACATCTAAAATACTACGAATGGACCAACATGGTCATAACCTAAATATCAGCGTCATATAGACGAAAGTAGACGATCCAAAGATAATAAAGTACTACCTATCCGACAAGGCTACAAATGAAGATATACATACGTACATACATATATATACATGCCAAACCTATGGGGCTAGAGACTAGAAGTTGCAGAAATAAACCTAAAATATCATGTCCACAATAGCCTCTAAGGGTGTCATAAGAACTGGTTGGGAAAAGGCCCCGATTATACCCAAACTGTACAATAAAAGTAACATCCTATGAAATCTCTAGGAAGAGGAGGAGCTTACCAACTCACAACTGAACCACGAATCCTAAAAGAGGGGTCAATCACAATCCCTACCTGGACCTGCACACATGAAACAAAAATGCAGTGTCCCCAAGCAATGGGACGTCAGTACGAATAAATATGTACTGGTATGTAAGGCAGAAAGTAGAATCATAAATAGTTGTTGTAAAAAGGGTAATAAAGACACCACTTGAAACAGAAACTCTGATAGCTGCCATGTCTGACATCCAACCTTATATGAATTAAGTATGCATGGTATGCTCGCATAATTGTATGCTGTGAATACGTATATATATATGCAAATGCATGTCATACCCAACCAAGTGCTAGCAATGGTGGTGACTTCCGGTAGCAACCAACATCATATTTTCCAACTTGTGGCCATTTGTGTCTCATACGTATAAATATAAGTAATAGGCCCCATATCTTTCGATTATAGCTCGGGAGTAGAATATATATCATGTCATTGTCATGGATTTACCATTTATATTTGTTACCTGAATCATGTTGCCAATCTTGGCCTGTTGGTACTCTTGTACTCATGATCTCGTAATCAATTCCCGTATCACATATAAATATCTCGTAGAACCTTTTATACTTGTAGATTAAACTGGAACACTTAACTAAGATTTAGTAAGGTAACTTAAACCTGAGGATGTTCATAAAGAGCTTAAAGTTCTTTACTAAGTATCTATATATGTTTCCTTAGTAGTTTGTAAAAGAAAGTATTTCACAAATATACGTCCTTTAGTAGATTAAACATACAAATTAAATTTAAGAGTTTTGGAGATCGACGTATTATTTTAAAGTTTTTCAAAAATATAAATTAGTGAGGAAGGAGGACTGATTTCAAATTTATATTGTTCATCCCTAATCTTTTTAAGTTACTACACCTAAAGAAGAATAAGAATTTGTACCATGGACCTATAGTCAAGAAAATCAACAAAATTACATAAAGACGCCGAATACCCTATCTAACCGAACGAGTGGAATAGCAACATAATGGAGTCACAAAAATACGTCCCCTTCCTTACAGTATGTAATCTATAGAAAATCATGACACATGACACACAACCATTACAGGAAGAATATTAACACGTCAGTGTCAAAGTAGAAAATACGTCCCCTTCATTACCTTTTCTTCTCCAAATTACAACCCCAAATTAATGACATAACATACATTTTTGCAGCAGCTATTAACAAGTGGAGGCCTACGCAATAGTCAACAACAACCAAATAGAGTATGCCGGCACAATAGCAAAAACTCGGCGTATCGCCACACCCCTCCTTTCCAACCCCAAAATAACCACAACCAAATCCCAACCATGAGTCTTCAAACCATTAAATCCAGAAAAATATATATGAAATACAGTCCTATAATTGTTCAATATAGCCATAATAACTTGAACTTACGACTTTTGATCACCATCCTAGGAGTTCGTTCAATAATTATGTTTGGAATCATGTCTTTCTCTTCATAAGAAATAAGAGAATAAAAGGGCAGAACCATAACTTAAAAATGATGGATCTTATAGTATTTTAGCATGTCTCCTCAATAATAAACAATCTCCTCAAACATAAGACGTTTAACCAAGAAGAAACCATTTGAAAATTTCAATGCAATAATCGAACCAACGTTACACTTATTTATCTTACAATTAATTACCCATATATACTTCTTCTTCTCTTCCAGACTTATATCAACAACAACCACAAACAAACAAATAATTTCCCAAAATTCCAGCAACAACAACATCAGAAAATACTTCAAAAACAGCCCAACATCACATAACCATCCAAATACGATTTTCCAGTCGTCTATCATGTTCTTGCTTATATAGAATAGCTATAACTTGGACTCACTCAATAAAATGAAGGGTGCGAATTATTACCTCCAAACAGCAGCAACACCACCTAAAACACGAGACTCCTTCACCATGAAGAATCCTTCAAATCAAAACCAACGAGGAGGAAAGAAGTAACACAATCTCTATGAACATTCCGTGGGTGAAACCACGTTGAAATCTTGTTGATCTTTGCTTGGATGATAGGGGAACCTGCAGAGAGGATTTAGGACCGTTTTCTTCTTATTTGGTCAAAAAAACTGAGATAAAATGAAGGGAAACCAAATCTTATAAAGCTAAACCAACATAGGGGTGAGGGACCCACCTTTACGTGCCTGCTTGCGCAGTCTCACTAGAATCTGAATAACTCTCAATTCTGAAGTCGTATGGACAAATTTTTTAGTGTGTTGGAAATTTAGACTCATAGTCCTTAGATTTGGTATATTGGGGTTGCTCTAAAGCTTTATAGATTTGGAGAAAAGCTCTGAGACATTTAACCCGAATTTCATAATATTTATCAAAGAAACATGCTCTAACTTTTGTTAACTTTTATTTCCCAACTTGCTTGACTTCAAAACTTAACTTACGGTCATTGGGCGACTATATCACCATATAAAACATCCTTATTAACATATAAGACACTCTTTGTATTACCCCAAAGGTACCGGTTAACTTAAACATTTCAAACGGAAGGGGTGTAAGAAGAGACATTCTTTAACTCGAACTTGTTTAAGGGCATCCTTGACCCATAACGTTAGTCTAATTATTTTATTTTACCACCCCCTTTGAAACCTTATTCTCCTTACGTGATACACCAAGTCATATAAACATCATTCACTCATGCAATACTACGCATGTTATGCGAAAGAACCACAGGGTATCATATTCTTTCTCGACTTGTCCAAAGTGTGGTAAGAACAATCCGAGGGAGTGTCTTGCAGGTAGGGAAGGAAGCTTTGGATGTGGTCAGTCTAGCCATAAGTTGAAGGATTGCCCTTCTGCCAGGTAGGGGCAAGGAGGTAACAACAATAGGACTCAGTCTACAGCACTAGCAGGTTGCCCAACTTAGCAGGGTATTTCATCTGGTACAGGTGGTGGTCAGCGCCAGAACAGGTTGTATGCTCTCCAGGCTCGCCAAGACCAGGAAGATCCTCCTAATGTAGTCACTGGTACTTTACGAGTCTTTCATTTAGATGCTTATGCATTGGTAGATACAGGGACTACTCTGTCTTTTGTAACTCCCTATATAGCAGTAAACTTCGGTGTCAGTCCAAAAACTCTCTTTGAACCCTTCTCAGTATCTACCTCAGTTGGTGACCCAGTTATAGCTAGACGGGTATACAGAAATTGCCCTGTCACAGTCTCTCAGAAAGTTACCTCAGCAGATCTTGTAGAGTTAGAAATGATATATTTCGATATCTTTGTAGGCATGATTGGTTACATTCTTGTTATGCCTCCGTCGATTGTAGAACTAAGCTCGTTCGGTTTTAGTTTCCAAATGAGCCAGTCTTAGAATGGAAGAGTAGCAGCTCAGTGCCTATATGTCGATTTATCTCTTACCTTAAGGGCGTGAAGATGATTTCCAAAGGGTATGTCTATCATCTTTTTTGGGTTAAGGATGGAAACTCTGAAACCCCAACTCTTGAGTCAGTCCTAATAGTAAATGAGTTTCCAGATGTATTTCTAGAAGATCTTCTCGGAGTTCATCCCGAAAGGGAAATCAGCTTCAAAATTAATCTCCTTCTAGATACCCAGCACATTTCGATTCCTCCTTATAGAATGGATCCATCCGAGCTTAAGGAATTGAAAGAACAGTTGAAAGACCTTCTAGACAAGGGCTTCATCAGACCCAGTATCTCTCCATGGGGTGCTCTAATATTGTTCATGAAAAAAAGGATGGTTCCCTCATAATGTGCATCGACTATCATTAGTTGAACAAAGTCACAATCAAGAATAAGTATCATATCCCAGGATTGATGACTTGTTCGACTAACTTCAGGGTGTTAGTTATTTCTCAAAGGTAGGCCTCAGATCTGACTATCATCAGCTTAGAGTCAGAGATAGTGACATTCTAAAGACAATCTTCAGAACTAAGTATGGTCATTATGAATTTGTAGTTATGTCTTTCGGACTAACAAATGCTCGTGCACCTTTCATGGACTTAATGAATAAGGTATTCAAACACTATTTGGACTTGTTTGTTATCGTCTTTATTGATGATATCCTCATTTATTCTCGGAGTGAGGAGGAGCATGTAAATCATCTGAGACTTGTTCTGCAGACTCTCAAAGATCACCAGTTATTTGCTAAGTTCAGCAAATGTGAATTCTGGTTACAATCGGTCTCTTTCCTTGGTCATGTGGTAGCGAAGGAATCTGACTGGATTCTCATAAAATAGAGGCAGTGAAGCAATGGCCCAGACCCACCTCTCCAACAAACATCAGAAGTTTCTAGGGTTTGGTAGGTTATAATAAGATATTTGTTGAAGGATTTTCATCCATAGCTTCCCCATTGACCAAGTTGACTCAGAAAAGGTCAAGCTTCACTGGTCAGATGAGTGTGAGACAATCTTCTTAGAACTGAAAACTAGGTTGACTACAACTCATGTCTTGACTCTACCAGATGGTTCAGACGGTTATATTATTTATTATGATGCATCCAGGGTCGGCCTAGGTTGTGTGTTGATGCAGCGAGGTAAGGTCATAACTTATGCTTGTAGAAAGCTTAAGGTACATGAGAAGAACTATACAACTCATGACCTTGAGCTTGCACCTGTAGTAATTTCCCTAAAGATTTGGAGACATTACTTGTATGGTGTTCACGTAGATGTGTTGACAGATCATAAGAGCCTTCGGTATGTATTCACCCACAAAGAGTTGAATCTTTGTCAGAGGAGATGGCTTGAATTCCTCAAGGATTATGACATGAATGTGCTTTACCATCCTGGTAAGGCCAATGTAGTGGTTGATGCTCTCAGTAGACTGTCTATGGGTAGTGTAGCACATCTTAAGGAAGAAATGAAAGAGTTAGCAAAAGATGTTCACCGGCTTGCTCTCTTAGGAGTTGGTCTTACAGACATGTTAGATGGTGGTGTGATAGTCCAGAATAAATCTAAATCTTCACTGGTAGCAGAGGTTATGGAAAAATAGGATAGTGATCCTATATTACTTCAGCTGAAAGGTGCAGTTCATCAACAGAAAGTTGAGGTTTTCTCCCAAGGGGGAGATGGTGTGCTTCGTTACTAGGGTCATTTATGTGTTCCTAATGTGGGTGAGTTGAGGAAGCAGATTCTTACGAAGCTCATAACTACAAGTATTCCATTCATCCAGTTGCCACTAAGATATACCATGATCTCTGGGAAGTCTATTGGTGGAACGGCATGAAGAGGGACATAGCAAATTTTGTAGTTAAGTGTCCTAACTATCAACTGGTTAAGGTAGAACATTAGAAACCAGAAGGTATGACTCAGTAGATTAACATTCCTACATGGAAGTGAGAAGTGATATACATGGACTTCATTATAGGCTTACCTTGTACTCGCAGACATCATGACTCCATTTGGGTAAGAGTACACAAAGTTACTAAGTCCGCTCACTTCTTGACTGTCAAGACTACAGATTCAACAACGGATTATGCTAAACTCTACATTAATGAGATAGTCAAGTTGCATGGGGTTCCCTTGTCTATCATCTCAGATAAAGGTCCTCAGTTTACCTCTAATTTCTAGAAATCATTTCAGAAACGTCTTGGTACTCAGGTAAATCTCAACACAACATTTCATCCACACATGGATGGTCAGGAAGAGCGTACCATTCAGACCTTAGAGGACATGTTGAGAGGTTGCGTGATCAATTTCAAGGGTAGTTGGGATGATCACCCACCTCTCATAGAGTTCACCTACAATAATAGCTATTATTCCATCATTCAGATGGCCCCTTATAAGGCATTATACGGGCGTAGATACATATCTCTGGTCGGTTGGTTTGATGTAGGTGAAGCAACATTGATTGGGCCAGATTCGGTTCATGAGACTATGGAGAAAGTTCAGCTCATTAGAGATAAACTAAAGACAGCCCAGAGTCGTCAGAAATCCTATGTAGATGTAAGGAGAAGGGACTTAGAGTTTTAAATCGATGATTGGGTTTTCCTGAAGGTCTCACATATGAAGGGCTGATGAGATTTGGCAAGAAAGGGAAGCTCAGTCCTAGATATGTAGGTCCTTAAAGAATCCTGAAAAGGGTTGGTAATGTGGAATACGAGTTAGAGTTGCCAGTAGAACTAGCAGGGGTTCATCCAGTCTTTCACATTTCCCTATTGAAGAAGTGTGTGGGTAATTTGGCATCGGTACTACAATTAGAGAGTGTGGCTGTGAAGGATAGTCTCACTTATGAAGAGGTGCCAGTTGAGATTCTTGACCGTCAGGTTCATAGGCTACGAAGTAAATAAGTCACTTCAATGAAGGTCTTGTGGAGGAGTCAGTCTGTAGAGGGAGCTACTGGGGAAGCAGAAGCAGCCATGAAGGCCAAGTATCCTCATCTCTTTCCTTCCGAGTCTATTTCAGCTTTAGGTAATAGTTCCTCTCCAGTCTCTCAGTTTACTCTTGCGAAAAAATCAGTCTTAGTGTCTTGTTCCTCTGGTTGTTCTTGGATTTAGGCATAATTGTATGTTCTTGGAACTCAGTTCAGTCAAATATCAGTTTCTAGTACTTAGTAGTAGGGATTGCAGCTCCTTTCCTCCATACTAAGCTAGTTTAGACTTCATTCGAGGACAAATGTTCCCAAGGGCCAGATAATGTAACACCCCAGATTCGAGAAAGAGCCAATAGCAGATTTTTAGAACTTGCAGGTGCCACAGACAGAGGCTAAACCCCGGCCCGTGGTTTGGACCACGAACCGTAGGTAGGGCCCGTGGCTGGCTGCCCAAAAATCCCCAAAAAATCAAGACCCACAACAGAACCTACAGACCATAGGTGGAACCACGATCTGTGGTCCAGGGTCCGTGAATTGTGACACTTAGCACCAACTCTCTGAAGACAAACGGCGCCTAACCAGGACGGCCCGTTGTCAGTCCACGGTCCATCGGTCAGGTCCGTTGATGGCTTCGTCAGCTGTTAAGTCAGGGTCATTTTAATCTTTTCCCATATGCTTTGTACATTTAAACTACGTCGTTTAACACCTAAACTACATCGTTTTACTCAGTTTAAGCCTATTAATTTATTCAGAACCTACCTAAAATCTTTATTCTCGAAAACTCATCGAACTTAAAGCAAAAAGAGAAGAGAGGGGCACCAGTTTTCCCAAGAACAATCAACAGGTTTGGTTAAAGTTTCAGACCTGAAATCGAAGGATTTCTTTGTGAATTTCGTCACCAGGTATGTGGGATTTCACTAGTGGGTTCCTTTCATCCACTAGGTCATTAGAATTCAGTCAAATTCTTGATTCTCCATATCTTTTTTAGACCTAGGGTTTCAAAAACCTTAGATAATTGTTGTGATTTAGTTGTTGTAGTAACCTAAATCGAATTAGCTTGTTTCTTGGAAAGTTTTCTTAGCTCCTTGCATGACACTTAGAACCCTAGTTTGTATAAATTCTCTTAGTTCATGAATTATACTTGCTAGGTCAGATAAACAGATAATCATTCTCCAGATTTCGAATGTTACATTATCAGTATATAAATGTTGCATTCTCAGATTGCATGTCAGTATTTTGAGCTATTTAGTATTTTAGTTACATTTCAGTCATATACATATTCAGTTGGGAGTAGACTTAGCACCGAGTTGGACTCGGGTTCAGCGTACCCTCATAGTCCCAGAACTACGTGCCCTCATAGGATTATATGTCCCCTCTGTTAGACATCAGATTTAGTGATCACGCCAGTCATGCCTTTATACCCATGGCAAGGTATATTGGGTCCTCTTGATGGGGCGTATACATCGGACTCCACATTTAGCTCACGTGGTTTTATGTCGGTTAATAGTAGCTCCCACTTTTATACTCTAGTGCATTTGACCAGGTTTTCAATTTATACTTCAGTATTCAGTCTCTGCATGTTATGTTCATGATTAGTACTTGGTCATTGCATTTCTCTTAGTTTTTAGTTATATTTCAACATTTATATTCAGTTCAGATTATATCATTGCTCAGCTTACATATTTTGTTCAACTAGAATCTATATCATTATCCTGCATGCTTAGTACATTGCAAGTACTGACACATACTATGTGCTATATCCTTTCATGATGTAGGTTCAGGTTCTCAGATCGAGATCATGCTTAGATAGACTTTTGGTTCGTATTCAGCAACTTCAGTGGTCAGTTCTCATACTTCGAGGGCAATAAACATATTTTTCATATTCAGTCTTTTGTTTAAGTTTTCAATTTTCTTAGAGTTAGCTGGGGGCATTTCCAACAACTCTATTCAGTTAAAGGCTTTTCAGATATAGTAATAAAATCAGTTTGACTTATTAATTTTACCTTTAAGTATTATTAAACTCTTCATATGTTTTATTCATTCAGACTAATTGGGTATTCCCCACTTTCTGTTATCTATTGATTTAGCTTCTGCATAGTTCTTATTTTATTCAGTAACTTTTATAGTCTGTTTATAATATGCCAGACACAAGGTTAGCTTAGGGTCACTCGTGATCCTAGGTCCCGTGTTACGTCAAGGGGGTAGCCTCAGGGCGAGACACAAATATTTAGATATATTCACATTTGGAGTCCATTAGTTTTGACTCATTTACTAGTTATGCTTCCGCTTATCTTAGTTATATAGTCAGTATATTTGTGATATGCCAGACTCAGGGTTAGCTTGGGGTCACTTATGATCCTAGGTCTCGTGTTATGTCTAGGGGTAGCCTCGGGGCTTGACATATTTTATCAAAGATTGAGTTCGTGGCGCTTGACATTTATGGAAATAATTACTTGTCATGGGTAATCGATGATGAAATTCACCTTGACACTAAATGTCTTGGTGCCACTATCACCAATGGTAATACATCGTTGAGTCAGGACAAAGCAAAGATAATGATTTTCCTTCTTCATCATATGGATGAAGGATTAAAGGATGAATACCTTACGGAGAAAGATCCACTTGAATTGTGGACTGGTTTTAAGGAAAGGTATGACCACCTTAAGGCAACAGTATTGCAAAGGGCTCGTTATGAATGGATTCACTTATGATTACAAAATCTTAATACTATATGTGAATAATTGTATACTGATTTAACGTCTCAAGTACATCTCATTCAATTCTAAGTGTTCAACGATCATAAATCAATATAAAACCCAACTAAATGAGTTGGGGTCGAATCCCACAGGGAGCGGTACGTGTTTAAGATTTAATAGAGAAGTATGAACATGATCAAATCAGTTATAGGAATAGAAATTATCGAATAAAGACATCATTCAAATCAAGGGGTGACACGAATGTCAAATGGGGGGTTTTGGTTTTGATTATCAACTACAAACAACATCAAACAATAGGAAATAAAAATAATGAGATGGGTTCTTGGGATGTGATTCGATTATAGGCTAATATAGACAAATGGGTAATTTCAACTATTAGAAAATAGCTAGATATTAGTGAGTAGGCTAAGCTATAGAGGAGGTAAACTTTCTCTCGAACAATTTACCCCGAATCAAGTTGATTTCTCTCAAACATCAACAAGCATGCAAAGTAAGACCAGCCCACACCTTAATCCATTCACTCCCTCGAGCTGAATGTGTTGAATTGGGTTTAGGATTTACTCTCTCGAGATGAACCCAGGTCAACCCAATACCCACAAACCATCAATCAAAAACCTTAGTTCTAAAACCTCTCTCTCGAGCAAGCCAAGAACAGAAAGCTAGAATTGCATTTGCAACTACAATTCTTAAATTAAACCACAATTAATGATTCAACTCACTTCTAAATAGCATTTAAATTAACAATTAGCAATACCCATAACCTAAATCAGTCCATAATCATATAATCACACCCCAAGAATTGGGGTTTTAGCTAAACATCATAAAAAGGTAAAAACAGTTACCAAATTGATTATCCATCAATGGGGTAAGAGTGATTTCATCCTTACAATGCTCCAATTTGAAGATTCTCAAAGACCCACTTCCAATTTCTCAAAAGTGAATTTCTTCAATCCTTCAAAACTTAGGAAAAACTAGAGAAAACAGTCTCCTAAGCTAAAAACTTAATAAAAACTAAAAATATATGATCTAAGATTCCTAAACTAAATGTTCAAAAATGTATTTATAGTCACCAAAAATGTGCTGTGAAGAGTCACTTGGTGAAGTAAGTCGGGCTCGCCGAACCACTCAGCGAGCCACCCTTTGGTCACTTCCATCGCCCTTCTGCCTTGGTATTCAGCATCCTCAAGGTCTGTAACTTTGGGATCTAGCACTGCATCAGGGAACTACTCGGCGATCCGCCGACTGCTCCTTTCTCTCTCCGACTTGATTTCTTCCCTCAAGGATAGGCACACTGGAACTTTAGGCGGTCAGATTGCCATTCGGTGATTCGCCAAGTGAACTTGGCGATCACCAGGATGTCCTTCTTCATCCTTTCAACTTGTTTTGTTCCTTTTTACTTGTTACTGTCCTTGCTTTGTTCCTCAATTCATATTCCTGAAAATCAAGGGTGTTACATCAGTTATTGGCACAAAATAAGCATTTGGGGACACTAATTATGTATGAACAAAGCCCTAAATGTGTCCAAATCTTGGACTCATCATATACAAAATTACGTCACAATTGAAATTATGTGGGGAAGATATAAAAGATGAGGACATGTTGGAAAAAACTCTCACAACTTTTCATGTCTCAAATTTGAGGCTTTATTAGGATTCCTAGGAAAGAAAAGGGAATAAAAATGGTGCCTCTTCTTCTAATGCTCGATTGGAGTCACACTTGACTTATAAAAATGATGTCGAGACAGGGCCTTCACAAAAATAGGATGACAATATTGAAGCAAATTTGTATTTAAAAGATGATGATTTTGATGTCTTCGATGATGTTACTCATTTGGAAGTTGAAGACTTCTTTGGAGATCAAAACTAATGTTTGATCATTTGATTGGAGAAAATAATTAAGTCATTTTATTTATGTGCTTTTAAATTTTAATTGTTATGTTTTTCCTTATGTTGTTTTTATATTTAGAAAAAAAAGTACTTTTATTTTCTTTCAAAGTTGTTGATTTTTCATATTTCTTATGATATACTTATATTTTATGAAGATAAATAAAATTCCTCAATCTTCAATTGGTTCAAGATGAGTAATGGAGATATCTGGTAGTGCAAAATTAGATTATGAAAAAGGCTTATGTTAATACAATATCTGGTAGTGCAAAATTAATTGAGAGAAAAGAAATATTTCTCTATTTAGATTATGAAAAAGGCTTATGTTAATACAATATCACTACAAAAAAATGTGTGTTTACAGATGGGCAAAATCCGTCGCTAATCTATGATATTCCATCACTAAACATGATTAGAGACGAATTAGCGACGGATTATTGTCTGTTACTATTACACTCATTAATAATCTCTTAGGGACGAAAAAATGAGTTCCGTCGCAAATTTAGCGATGTCATACTGACGAACGATTTTTGTCGCCACTTCTTAGCGACGGACTGGTCCGTCATTATATTTATATAGTTTCGTTGTTAATTTCATTATTCATTTCGTCATTTTGGGTAAATTTGTGACAAAATATTGGTCGCTAGTCTGTCACAACATATTTTATCGTTTGGGCCAGCATATGTGGCCCTTAATAGTCCGTCACCAACATTCTTTTCATAGAAATGACCAAATAGTCGCTAAATTTGTGGCTAAATTTTTTTATTCTAAAATTATTTGATTTATTTATTTTAAATATGCACTGCTGAAATGAATTCAATGTAAATTATCAAATACTCCAAAAAACCAACAATCATAAAAACCAACATTCATATAAAATAATACTCATAGACGGTCCAAAATATATGAATAGCGAAATCCATACCACACATTTTTTGTTCAAAATATCCAAAGCAATCTATCAACTATTCTTAAATGAACCTCTAGGTTCATCAAAAATTGTTACTACACAATTTGTAGTTTCCAAAAAAAAACAAGATAATATCAAAAATTAAAGTTGAGGGAGACTAAGGGATACAACCGTCGTCACTTGAAATTGAGGGATCAACCTCGTCCACATTAGTAGTAGAAGGAGGCACTGTGGGAGTAAACATTGCTTGCACCCGCTCAACAATAACAAGAAGAAGATGATTAGTAAGTGCAGGCATCATTTGCTTTACAAACTCATCCATATTTGTTGTCGATGTTGATTGAGAAAATGAAGGTGGTAATGATGATGAACCACAAGAATTTTGCCCATTGTAATTTTTTGCTTCAGATCCAAGACCGTATATTCTTCTTTACTTTTCTCCCCCGCAGCTTGGTAATATGCTTCACATTGATCAATATATAGAGAGATAGTTGAGGGTTAATACAAAATACTACAAAACGGAATGAAAATAAAGGACGAACAAATTAATACAATATAACTCAAAAGAAATAGTCTCATCCGAAAATCCATCCCAAGCGAATCTCTAACATCTTGAAATTTAAGTTCAACCTGCTAAAAAGAAGACTAAAACCGCATGTGTATAATATTGAAGACACACGTAATATCAATTATCTCATATTTATATAAGCAGAATAGGCACACGGAAATTAAATCAGGAAGCAGATATGCTGAACTTAAACAAATAGCCCAAAACACTGAATCATCACGCATAAGGAAAATAGGATGATAAACTAACCCCGACGCTTCCTTTTATCATCACAAGCTTAAATAAGATTAATTTGAATGCAAGAACAACATAAACGCTACTAAAGATTACTAACCGGTTAAGCAAACATTTAGATAATCGACACTTGAATTTAGAGTTCAATTCTAATGTAGAAAATCCAACTATGAGAGTAGGGAAATAATGTAATTAACACCTAAAGTAAACTGGATATTAAAATTTTTTTTCCTTCATTAGTGGACTACCTAGTCAAAGTTTATCTGGAACCTTGTCACATGGAATTGGAAACCTCACTAAATTGGAATCTATGTAGGTTCTTGGAATCTATATAGGTTCTTCACTGTATTTTTCTATTAGTTCTTCATTTGATTATATGTTAGCTAAATAATACTATTCCCAATTTCGTGTAGATTGCTGCAAAACAATGCTATTTATGGTCCTATTCCTGATGTGGTTGGTAATTTAGAAAAGCTTCAGACACTTGATCGCTTCTACAACAAGTTTGATGGTGAAATACCTACTTCTTTCGGAGACCTCAATAATTTGAATTATTTGTGAGTTCGGATTTTTTTCTTCTTATTTTCACTGTTTCTTATCAATCTAAACTTGAATCTCATTGTGTATCTTCGATATTGAGTAAAACAGACGATTAAACAATAATAGCCTCACAGGCTACATTCCTCGATCTCTCTCAAACATTGGAGGCCTCACTCTCGTGTACGTCTCCATACTCTCCTTTACCATCGAAATTTGTTATGCTTATCCTTAAAAGACTAGTCTAAATTACTCTAATGTTCTGTTTCTTCCTCGTACATTTTACTGATTTAGCTGAGCTTGATTGTAGGGATGTTTCTTTTAATAATCTAAGTGGTCCATTGCCCAAAATATCTGCAAGAGATTTCAACTGAGTCACCTTTTCTTCTTTCAATACATAATTGTTGCAGTTGAAGTAGTAATTCTCAATAATATTGAAATTGAATTGTTCATGCCTCTGTATATATTCTTTTCATTAACAATAATTATATGCGGAATTTAGAGGCATGAATTACTCGACTCAAGGGTCTACGTAACAATATAGAACTCGAGGATACGACTCTTCTCATTCTCGTACTTACTTCCTCAAAACATAGTTCAAATCGATAGTTAATCTCAAAGGATTCAGAATTAAACTCAAATACTTTCTTAGACTCTACTCTTAACTCTCTCTTGAATGTGAATTATGAATTCAAGAGTCATGGTTCATGCTATGAAGGTCTAGGTGATAGTGTAGTATCATGAATACATTCTCCTCACTCTCATGCTCACTTACTTGAGTCTTGAAAAAAGTTATTAGAAATTGTAGAAGAGTCCTCAAAACGACTTAAAATGGACTTTCTCAAAATATTCGAAAGAACTCTCAAAGCTTGAGTCTTAACTCTACCTTGAATTTGAAATATGAATTCAAGGTTATGATTCATGTTATGAATGACTTCTAGGTGTTTAGAAGTATCTTAGAGTGTTTAGGATCAAAGGGGAGTAAAGTTACCCTTCAAAAAAACTCAAACGGACTAAACGAAAGAGAACGAGTGGGTGCAGGCGACTCTGGCTCACAGAGTGGCATGGGGCACCAGCCCTTAAACTACATAGAATAATTCTTGGCATACTGACTGGAGTGGCACGACATCCACCCCTGGTGTGATGGTGGCGCATCTCCCTAAGCATTGCCCAGAAAACCCAACGACTTTCTTTGCTCGTTTTTTCACCCTAGTTCACCTAGATTCGAACTGTTTATTCCCCAATCACTTGGATTCGATTTCTTAACATAATTACACACCAATCTACTCAAAACACTCACGTTGATCTCAAGAAATCATCAAAACCCCAACAAAAAAAGTTTTAGAATGACATCTCAAGAACACTTATCAAGAACTTAAATCTTGCAATCTCTATGGATGAATTCAAATATGAAAATCATGTTTGGAGTGTGGGTGGATGAACCCAACACTATGGAAAGTTACATACCTCTTAGGGATCAAACCCATGGCAAAAATCTGTAACAATACTCAAGAACCTCGACAAACGCCTTGATCCTCTCCTTTTTTCTCTTCTTTTCTCTTCTTGAACTCTCAACTGAAACCCTAGGCGTATATTAGGATTATAAAACTGAACCTAGTAGGATTAAACTCTTAAAAACTTATTAAAAACGAATTATTCTGATTTGGTAAAGAAAAAACCAAAATACCCCTCACTATTTTCGGGTAACTTTCCTTAATTGGACAACTCGATTTCAAAAGGGCATATCTCACTCATCTGACCTCAAAACTTAGCAAACTCGGTGGATTTGGAAAGATAATTCAAAGACCTTTCATTTTCCATATTATGGAACACGTACCTCATCATGTACTGAGAGTTATGGTCGTTTGAAGCTAACACAAATCTTAGAAGAACTTAGGAATGACTTAAACGAATTCCCTTCAATTCTTTTTCGAACTCAATGTGCTATATCTAGTGACCTTAAAACTTAAGAAAATTTAAATTCCTTGGTAAAATCCTACACACGACGAAGGATGGTTCGAGTCTTAGTTCGAAAATTTTTATGGGGTGTTACAATATTTCCCTCGTGAGATCATTCGTCCTCGAATGACAGCTGGACTGGGTATGAAATGGGGTTACTCTTACTAAGGTCTGAGTTTAATGATATGCTCTTACTATATTCTAGCTTAGTACTCTAACAACTCTATGGACTCTTACTAACCAACTCCTTCACAGCAAATTAAGGGCTCTCCTTTAACTATTTCTCATAATAAAACCTCATCCTCCTCTTTTATAACCTTAGATGGAATTATCACACCATCATTATCACGATAGGAACATTAACCTTTTCCTTCTAACATCACTTCACTACTAAAAGGACCTCTGAAAAGCTATCTCCCATACTCTTTGGAACTCATTACTATCTTATTCTCAAACATTTGACTTGATTTCTCATCTCGTCATTTCCCCCTTAGGTCTAAATCTAACACTTGAAAGCTATGGACCTATTCTATCATCTCTAACTGGTCTATATCCTCTTGTACTCTAACACTCGGGATAAACTTATTTCATGACTACCGAACTCTCCGTAAGAAGGTACTAAGACCTCTATCTTAACCTCTTCTCATTACATAACCTCTCGGTACACTTCTTAATGTTCTTATTACTCTTGTGACTTAGCCACACTTCACTGCCCCTGGTCTAAAAGTTAGAGTCTATTACTTGTACCACTCATATTTTTTTGCAACTAATCACCTCAATTCCTCACCTACTCTATGTCAAGTCTTCCATATCAAATCTAAATACTAACACCATCACCCTCATGTTTCCATTCTTTGGATCATGACACTCTTCTCAAATTCAAGCTTAATGTTCATTACTAAACTCGAATATCATCACAATTGCTCGCCTACTATACTATACCTCATTACTTTATTAGTTCTACAACCTTCTGAACATTATAACCCTCTCAAACAAATCATAAGCCTAGCTTGGGTCTATCACCTCATGAATACTCTGTGCTTCTATTCAACACATACACTTGGTCATTACCTACACAATGACACTTCACCACAAACTCCTTTCTAGCTACAACACACTCTACCTCCTATGTTTAAATCTTCACAACTCATCACTTCTTAGTCTACCCATAAGGGAAAAATCCTCATTAAAACTTACTAAAAATGAATTAAATCTGATTTGGTAAGGAAAAGACCAAAATACCCCTCACTATTTTTGGGTAACTTTCCTTAACTGGACAGTCTGACTTCAAAAGGGCATATCTCACTCATCCGACCTCGAAACTTAGCAAACTTGGTTGCCTTAGAAAGATAATTCAACGACCTTTAATTTTCCATATTATGTCACATGTAACTCATCCTGTACTGAGAGTTATTTTCATTTGAAGTTGACCCAAATCTTAGAAGAACTTAGGAATGACTTGAACCAATTCCCTTTAATTCTTTTTGGAACTCAAGGTGCTATATATAGTGACCTTAAAACTTAAGAAAATTTAAATTCCTTGGTAAAATCCTACTCACGATGAAGGATGGTTTGAGTCTTAGTTAAAAAAAAATTCTGGGGTGTTACAGGTCTTCACCAGATCGGGTACTCCAAAAAAGAACTTGCTCATTTGTGCTCTTGAATCAGCAACCATATGTGGAGAATACCTGGTGATCAGGGTGAATTTTAGCCTGTATTCTTGGACTGACATCGAATCCTACCTCAAGTTCATAAATTCCTAAGCCTTAGCCTCCATCAACTCTCCCAAGAAAAACCTATTTTGAAAATCTCCAGTAAAACAATCCTAAGACACTGGAGCTGCTTCCACAACCATATATGAGCCACATCCTTAAGTAGATAGGATACTAGCTCAACACTATTAGTACCAGTCACTTGCATAACCTTAATAATCATCTTGACCTCATCTATGAAGTTTTGTGGGTCCTTATTAATCTTCAACCCTAGAAACTTAAGTTGATTCATACGAACAAAGTCTTGAACCCTCGTTGCAGCTGATCCACCAGTGGTGTTTGCATGAACTGGGCCTGTTGATTGTTCTTGCTGGCTACGGTCTGAGCCAAAAATTGGATTGCATTAAGGAACTCTACATTCGCAACCTCATAGTTTAGGACTTGAGGAGCTATGTTAGCATTGTGTGTATTAAAATTCCGTGTGTTAGCTCTGCGAGGAGGTATCATCTGAAACGCATAACGATGGATTAGAAAGGTGAAGTTGAATCACACTTCACGGACGATAGGAATAGCAAAAGAAGGGAAATTTTGTTAGAACACCTAGTAGCCTCCCTCTCATAGGTGTGGTGTGCTTCATATTTATGAAAGTGAATCTACTTAGTGCATCTTTCAAACACCCTAGGGCTCTTGAACCTGATACTCTGATACCAACTTTATAACAGCCCGAGGCTACCCCTTAGACGTAACCCAGGACGTAGGATCACAGGTGACCCCAAGCTAACCCTGATTCTAGCATATCACAAAGCATACTGAATATATAACTAAAATAAGTGGAAGCATAACTGGAAAATGAGTCAAAACTAAAGGACTCCAAATGTAAATATATCTAATATCTGGGGGAAACAACCCCAAAACACTTAACACTAACTCTATGTCTAAAAACCTCTACTAATGATGAACTACTAGGACAAGTCCCCAACTAACTCAAAAAAATACTAAAAGACTAAAAGTAAGCTAACTAAACC
Organism: Solanum piurae; assembly: GCA_029582685.1. NCBI lineage: Eukaryota > Viridiplantae > Streptophyta > Magnoliopsida > Solanales > Solanaceae > Solanum > Solanum piurae. The sequence continues at coordinate 79,474 of JAJOOO010001141.1, read as the reverse complement.
AAGCAAAAAGAAACGCCCTCAAACTATGAAGACTCACACTTGAAGTTGTTGAGTATGGGTTGGAAATCGTACTAAGTATTGTCTGGATGTTGAGCGCCTGAACCTACATTATAAAATGATGTAGCACAAAGTATGTGTCAGTACTTTGAATGTAATGAGCATGCATGATATAGATACTAAGCTGGACAATATAATCAGAACAATATAATATTCGCAATATAGATTGAGCATGGCAATGGGCTATACTGGAGTATAACTGAAAACTGAGATAGATGCAATGACCAAGTAATAATCATCAAGATAACATGTTGAATTGAATACTGAAGTAAATGCCGATAATATGGTCAATGCAATAAGAGTATGATAGTGGAAGCTACTACTAACTGACATAAACCATGTGAGCTAATCGTGGAGTTCGATGTATACGCCCCATCTAGAGGACCCAATATACTTTTCCAGCGATATAGAGGCATGACTGTGGCGTGATCACTAAAACTGACGCCCAACAGAGGGGACTTCTCAACCTACGTTGGCACGTAGTTCTGGGACTGTGAGGGTACACTAAGCCATTGCCCAACTTAGTGCTAAGTATACTCCTAACTGAATATGTATATAGCTAAAATGCAACTGAAATATCTTAGAGGATTTTTTAATCAAGACAAGAGGAATCGATTTAGTAGTCCATACCAGGTAGATTTAGTAGTGACTGGCAGTGAATGCCCAGTAGAAAAGGTGCAATGCAGACTCGTTAGAGGTGAGTGTGCTTTACATAAAGTAAAGGCTCTAAGCTCTGCTCCTTCGACTGATTGTTCGCATCGGATCTCAGGTTCTCTATTGCACTCCCTAAATAGGGTTCTTTTCACCTTTTCCTCACGGTACTTGTACGCTATCGGTCATTGAGGAATACTTAGGCTTAGAGGGTGGTCCCCCTTTCTCGCGTAAAAGTGATTAGAATTCGAAGACCACAATACCCTTGATCAATTTGATATTGTGCCATTGATGGATTTTCATATTGGAAACTTGTATTTCTCATTCACAAATCCATCTTTGTTTATGTTACTAACTCTCAGTTTGGTCCTACTTTTGGAAAGCAAGTCCCATCGATTAAGCTGTTGATGGAATAAGAGTTCATTTCAAACCTGAAAGAGGGTGAAATAATACTTGGTAACACCACTTTAAGTCTTTCATGAATAATTCTTGAAAAGATTTTATTCACGAAATTACTTAAGGATATAGGCCTTAGGTCTGAGAAAGTATTCACGGTTACTTTCTTAGGAATTAGAATTAAATTTGTGTGGGTTATGAATCGTGGAAATTCCGCCCCTCCAAAAAAGGATTTAACCATATTGTTAATATCCTCTCCAATGATATCCCACGTATGTTGAAAGAATGCTCCAGTCATACCATCCGGACCTGCTGCACTATCTTTATTTAATCCCATCACCGCCCTTTGCACTTCCTCTAAAGTTGGAATACCTTGCAGTTTTTCATTCATCTCGTCATTAATTAGAGTTGGTAATTCATTCAACATCTCATAGTCATCACTATCCGCTTGTTTCATGAACTGTCTGTTGAAGAAATGTACTGCTGCCTCTGTTATATCTTCTTGTTGGTCCAACCAAACTCCTTCATCATTTTGAATTTTGTTCACTCTTAAGCGGTTTCTTCTCCCCTTAACAATGGTGTGGATGAATTTTGTATTCCTCTCTCCTTCTTTAAACCATTGCATCCCCGCTTTTTGTTTCCAAAATTCCTCTTCCCTATATAATTGCTTCTGTAATTCTGCGTGTGATTTATGAAGCTTTTCTCTGTTGGATTTTGATGGGTCTAACTCAAATTGTATTTCCTGGACTTTGATGACTTCTTCTAAAGTAGTTATCTCCTGAAAAATGTTACCAAACGTCTCCCTGCTCCACTTTGCTAACGCTTTCTTCACCCTTTTTAGTTTGTGGTGGAATAAACTAAAAGGGTCACCTTTAAAATCTTCCACCCAATGTTGTTTGATCACTTCCATAAATGACTCCTCCTTTAACCAGAAATTTAGAAATTTGAATGGGCGCATCATTTTTTCATTACTGATCTTGAAAGTAATTAACAACGGTGAATGATCTGATCCACTTCTCACCAAATGCTCAATTTCTAAAATAGGGAAGATATCCTGCATTCTGTCATTAGCTAATACTCTATCCATCCTTTAAAATATACAATCTGCATCGGTTCTTCCATTCCACCAAGTGTACTTACTCCCTTTGTAACCTGGATCATTCAAGTTGCATACATTAATACAATGATTGAAGTCCTGAACTTCCCCTGCAGTTACAGGATGCCCCCCTAGTTTTTCCTCTTCATTACTAATCACATTAAAGTCCCCCCAACCAACCAGGGAAGTCTTATACTGTTAGCCAAATCTTCCAAAGAATCCCACAGTTGTAATCTTTCTCCTTGTGTACATTTTGCATACACCATTGATATTAATACTTACCTTCCTAGCCCTTGATTATACAATTTGAGAGTCAACATTTGATCCTCATCTCGTACCACAGTATATTCAATAAGTTCATCAATGAACGCCCAAATCTTCCCATTTGTATTTACTGCTGCATGTTTCATCCCCAACCTTCTCCTAAACTCTTCTAACTCTTGTCTTTCTTCAAAAGGTTCCATCAAACCCACAAAATAAAACTGATACCTTTTATGCATATTCACTAGTCTAGTAAACGCCTTATGAGTGTTTACTGACCTAATATTCCATATTAGAGCTCTCATTGATATTTTGAATTTTTGATAATTATTCTTTTAGACCTTGTCGATGCCTGAGCTGTTGTTAGTTCTCCACCTCCTTGTTTCTTTGGTTTAGTATATGTCTCCTTCAACTTTTCCGCCTGCTTAGGTGATAAATCACCCTCTCTAACAGCCTTTGCTATATTGTGAGTTAAGTCATCCTTGCCTATGAATGCCTCATTTGATTCCTGTTTTTCTTCCTGGCTATCCTTCTGAATTGCAAGCGGGAGAATATCATCATTGTTAGCTTCAAATACCACCAATGCTCCTTCATTTTTAACCTCCATATTCCCCTCTTCTTCTTGTAATCCTTGTTCATCCATTTGAGTATGTACTGTGATTATCGCTTGGCTCTTCTCCACATCCCTATTTTTACCTCCAAGTTTGTTTACGTGCTCCTTTTCTGTTTCAGTTGTGGCTTCATTTTCTTGTTGTACCATGATTGTCCTTGCAAAAATTTTATTCACCCACTCTTTAGTGCTTCCCTCAATGTTTTTGGTTTCTTCTTTTGCTTTGTCCTGCTCATCTTCTCCTCCCAGAGACTCCAATGCCCCATAAGGGTTCTCATCCACAACATTGTTCACCCCTTCTATATGTCCATATTTGTCCCTTTTGTACTTGTTCCTTCTTCTAACCATCCATTCTTGTTTGTGTTGTCTTTGTCCCACCACTATTTGCTTGTCAACACCCTGTGTAGTTTTTCCTCCATGCCTGGTAGTGCTGATGCGTTTTCTCCTTCCTCTTTTTCTCTCTTAGTTTCATACAATTATGGATGTAAAGCCCAACAACTATGCTCATCATGTCCCTGTAAACAACATTCTTTGCAGTATTTGGGCATGTGGTCATATTGCACCTTAATCCACTTGTATTTGATGGCTCCTGTAATATCATCCTCCTCATTGATCCTTACTCTTTGTGGTAATTAAAATTAATTACATGATTTTAATGCACGAACAATTTAACACGACACATGTCATTGTTAAGACAAAACTACCGTCCCTCATCATAAAATCATTTTAAAAAAACTCAAATGTCACGGATTTAAAAAGTTCATATGTCACGAATTTTAATTAGCCACTATCCATTTTGTAACCTCCCTTTTTAACTATCAAGCAAATAAAAAATATTAAACCTCCATCTTTTACTCCTTTTGAAAACCTATGAAAGGAAGCAAATTACAATTTATGCTAAAAAATTTGATAGAGGTAAAAGTCTTTTTTCAATTTTTAACTCATCTTAGATTTGTTATTGTACAAAAGTTTACATCTTTTGATTGTTATGTTGTTCAATTGCTGAATAAATAACTTCTATTTGATATTTATTCTTATTAATTTTTCAAATTCCATCAAACATTGATACATCAACAACTTTGATCATTATTTATTCTTATTAATTTTCCAAATTTCATAAAACATTGATACATCAATAACTTCATTTTGGCGAATTTTATAAGGATTTCAAATAATTCTATTTATCTAATCATTTAGTTGATTTAATTAGTATATTTATATCCTCTTTTTTCCTTAATAGACTGCTAGGTTTTTATAGAAAGTTGATATCTGAGATTAACGTGTTATGAAAATTTGAAATCATGATTGGCTTCGATCTTCTTGAAGGTACAAATACATTTTGCAGGGTAGAAATGATAATTAAGTTTTGTAATTGTATTTTGCAAAAAAAAATGTCAAAAAAGAAGACACATGTAATTGAGTTAATTATTTTTAAATTAGTTTAAATTTTGTAATTGTATTTATCTTTTTCATTTTGAGTTGGAGTAATTGTTCCTAAAATATAGGTAACCGGTTAAGAATTTTCTTCTTCATTTTTAAAATTCTTCAAATTATTTTAATTTATAAATTGAATTTAACTTAAATAAAATAAAATCATAAACTCACAAATAATTTTCCAAGTATTTATAATTTTCTAAAATAATAAATTCAAATTAATTGTATACTAATTAACGTCATCAATTATTACATTTAAATACTAAAAATTAAAACTGAAAAGTCCTTAAAAAGAAGACTTGCTATCCTATTTTCTATAATCTTTGCATTATATTTTAGTTTTCTAATTTAAAAAAATATTTTAAAAAAAATATTAGTAACAAAGTCCACATGTCAACACAAAAAAAATAATCAGTATTTTAAAAATATAATATTATAAAATTGTATTTTGAAAAAATAAGATACATGTAATTGCGTATAAATTATTTTTAAATTAGTGGAATCAAATTTAGAAAATATACCAGTTTTAAATGATTTTTTCTTAAGTATTATTTTTCTTAAAATAAAAAATATGAAGTTAAAATAATCTGCACAACATCCCCTATATCAAAAATAAATAGGAACCACCTATTTAGGTGTTTTTTTTAATTAGTTTCAGTTCAAATACACGTTTCTTTTTTAGTTTCATGTTTCTTTTACTTTTTTACACCATTTCTAATTTTTTAAATTATTTATCAATTATATAAATCTTAAAGTATTTATAGATCATATTTTTTTAAAACAAAAGTTAAAATACAATATATAAATATAATCAAGGAATTGGAATTGGTTCTCATTTTTTTTTGTTTTCGTTTAGTCTCAATCCAACATTCGGTATTTATCAATAGGTTCACAATAATGTCAATATGAAAGTTGGAAATAATAAATTGTTAACATTAAAAAAAATTATTTTATTAATATAACAGAAAAATAGTAAAGGACAAAGATGTATAAATATTTGAACTATTTGATGTTTTATGATATTAAAATAATCAAAAAATAATATATAACTGCGCAACGCACGGATATGTATACTAGGTTTTAATAAGGACGACATATGTTTGACTCTCGAAACTCGAACTATATTACATAAATAAATTGTTTGAATTTCGAACATTGATTTCGAGATTTAAACAAGTACATCTTTAACCATAATTTTATAAAGTAAGTTTAATTTTGAAAAACTTAAAGATTTTATATCCAATTTAAGATTGAACTTAAATCATTTGACTCTCAAAATTTAAACTATATGACATAAATAAACTCTTTGAATTTCGAAATTTAAAACTTGATAAGATTAGGGTTGATGCTAGTGTAGATAGTGAATGTATTTGGTTCGAAAGTATTTTTCTGAATTCTGAAAAATAATGTTTGTTCGGTAACAAAAATATAAACTCTCAATTTAATGATTAATAATGAATTTATCAAAAAAAAAAATTTTGGTAGAATTATCAAATCAAATATTATTCATTTAATTATTTCATCACATCATCAATATTCATAGATTAGCTAATACCTTAACCCAAATATAAAATAAAATTAATCACAAGTTTTATTTTAAAAATATTATCTTTATCAATGTACCAAACTAAGAACAAAATCATTTTTCCGACTTATGATTATTAACATCCTTTAAAAGGATAATAATAATAATAGTAATAATTTTTAACAAGCTAAACATTTTTTTCTTTCAAAACAAGGCACACCAAATACGCGCATATATAATTTAGTCCACTAAGAAAAACATTAGAAATGCAGCATAAAGGGATCATTAAATTAAGAAAAAAAAAATTGACATTCAAAAAAGAATTTAAAATTCAATAAAACCCCAACAATTTTTTTTCCTTTTGAGCTAAATAAATAAAAATAATTTAAAACCTAAAAAAAAGCCTCAAATATATGGAAAATCCCATCAATTTCTCATAAAGAGAAGGTTTGCTTATGTATGAACTGGCCTTATCGCCGGCGCGGCAACACCAAACGTACACCAAAAGATACAAAGTCACTAGTCTTGTAAAAAAAAAGTTTAATTAATATATGTTTTCACTCTTATTAATTTTACTTACCAAGCTAGATTATGGTGATAATATTTACTTACCATCCTACTCATTTAACAGATAAGGACGACTAAATTTTTATTTTTTATTTAACAGTAAGGTCACACAGTAACTATGTCTTACAAGGTCTGCTCAGAGCCTTGCAAGGCGCATGGAGGTTGCGCCTTGCAAGGCGCATAAAATTCCGCATCTTGCGACTGTCGACCTAATTTGAACGGCGTTAAACCATTATAAAATTGCCCTTTTGATTCTAAAATGAATTTTGTTGCCCTTTAGAAATTTTTGACAATTTGTTTTTTACCCTTTTGACTTCAGACTCTGCATTTATATCTTATGTGAAAGACAAGTAGGACAAACTAGGTATGATTTCCATCCTAGCCACAAAAGGCATCCTACTCCTTTTAACCAACCTTAAATCCCTAACTTTCCTCATCTCGAGTTCCATTATGACAATCCATTTATCCCATTGAAATAGCAAAATTAAAATAATAATTCATATGGTAGAAAAATAAGAACAACTTTAGATTAAGATATAGCATTCATACTTTGGCCATTACCTAGAATAAGGGTGTTAAACCGCGTATATGATTACACTTGCAAAGATATGTATTTCAAGCAAAAAGTTAAGAGAACAAAAGTAATCCAAGAAGAAGATAAGCCATCTCTACTTTGCTCCAATGTGTTGACCCCCCCAACTAAAAAATGACCAAGAATAGATTAATAGGAGGGGGAAATAATTTAAAACATGATTTTGGGCCTTGTCTTTTTAGCCACGCTTTGGATTATGTTTTCATTCGATAATGTCTATTCCTATGACTGATTTGACATTCGTGTCACCCCTGATTTGAATTATGTTTTCATTCGATAATGTCTATTCCTATGACTGATTTGAATATGTTCACACTTTACTCTTGAATCTTAAACACGTACCACTCCCTGTGGGATTCAACCCTAACTCATTTAGTTGGGTTATTATGCTGATTAACGATCGTTGTCGCTTAGAATTAGATGAAGTGTCTTTGAAACGTTATTAATCAAAATGGCGCTGCTGCCGGGGAGTGGTGTTGGTTAAGATTCTTTGGTTAAGTTGAATTTTGTTCTTTTTAGTTATAGTTGAATCTACTTACTTTTAGTTTTGGTTTTCTTGTTGCTTGTTTAGAACAAAAGAAATGAGCATGTCTTGTAGCAACGGTGACGCAATGGACCACCCTCCTTTGAGAATGATGATTCTTAGGGATAACATCCTAAGTTTCAGGCAATTGGAGGGTGAGTCAATCCATGAGTTGTGGCTGAGATTTAAGTCACTATTGCTGCAATGCCCATCTCATGGAATCTCAGATACAATGCTACTGGATTGCTTCAATAGAGGTCTTGGTTCGGAGAACAGAGGAGTTGCTGATCAAATTTCTCCAGGTGGTCTCACAAGACTACCCTATGCAATAACAACCCAACTCCTTGATCATATGGCCAAGACCAACAAGGAGATTGAGAAGGACCAGATTTTGGCCATACTGCTGACTCAACTGGATCTCGTGGCCAAACAGATTATGGAATTGGAGGTACCGTACAAAAAGAAATATCGGTACATTCTTCCTCATGAGCGTAGAAAGTCCAAGGAATATGAGGGTGGACAAATATAAGAGATACTCTCACTCATTCTCCATAAAGTCGAAGAACACGACAAAGTGTTGAGTGAGATAATAGAGAATGTCTCACTGCTGAATCAGATGACTGCTTCCCATTCCATGACTATTCAGCTATTGGAGACCCAAATGGGTCAGTGTTGTCTCTTCTCTACCCCACGAATCAAAATTGAGTGGGGAATTGCGTCGTGCCACGTCGTTAACTAAGGCGCTTCTTGGGAGGCAACCCAATTTACTGCTTTCATTTTGTTTTTGAAATAATTGTGTGTTGATTTTGCAGATTGAAGTGTAAAATGTGTCTGAAAAAGTGCAGGTTGGCTAGCTAAATGTCCAGACTCACAGAAGAGGTTGGCGAGCCCGACTTGGACCGCCGTTGGACTCAAGAAATTCTAAGGTTGGAGTCTGTAAAACTCGGCGGGCCCAGGATCAAATCAGTGTGTCACTGAACGGGTCAGCGACCATGACATTGTCCGCCGTTTGGACTCCCACATTAACTGGAGGTCCTATAAATCTCGGCGAGGTAAGTCCCCACTCGGCGTGTCGCTGAGTGGGTCGGCGAGCAAGACTAATGTCGCTGAAAGGGCGAGAACTGGACGGTTTTAAAAGCCAAAGTTTTAAACTTTCAAACTTTTTCACATTCCCTTACTTTTTAACTTCCCAAACTCACACCCGCACTATATTTTTCTATATTTTTGCATTATTACCGCTGTTTAGTCGTCGATTGTGTGTTCGGAGTCGGAAATCTTTGCCGTCTAGCATTTCAACTTATTTATTCGGCATTAAAGGTTGGCTTTCTGAACCCCGAACTCATATTTAGCAATTTTACTCATTTGCAATTGTGTTGATCTTAGTGAAGTGTGATGGGCCTCTCTGACTTCATTGTTTTTGTGCTTGTGTGCATGCGTGCCTGTTTTAATTTGAATATCTTGCCTAAAATGCCAATATTGTTGATTTCCCGAATATTGATGCTTTAAAATTGATCTAAATTGTTAGGTTGTGCTTAATTGTTGTTGGGTCTAGTTTGGTGAAGTCTAGGTAACCTTTAATTATGCTAAATGACGTATTTTTCCCGATGATGGAGCGTTTGACGTCATTTCTGATGAGTCCACGATTTGGACTCATTTAGGGCTTTAGTTGGATAGATTTTGTGTCCTTAAATGCTTGTTTTGTGCCAATAACTGATTAAAACCCTTGATTTCCAGGTGTTTGGATCGAGGAACAAATCATGGATACTAACTTGCAAAAAGGAACGAAGCGAGCTGAAAGAGCAAAGAAATGATGCCTGTTGATCGCCGAGTCCCTTTGGCGAGTCGCCGAATGGCCATTACCTCGCCTAAAGTTCCAGAGTGCCAAGCCCTGAAGGAGAAAGTCAAGTTGAAAATAGAAACGAGCAGTCGGCGTGTCACCGAGTGGTTTCGCGATGCAGTGTTGGATCGCCCAAAGTTACAGAACTTGAGGATGCTGAAGGCCAAAGCCAAAAGGCGATGAACTTGGTCAAAGGGCGGATCACCGAGTTGATCGGCGATCCCGACTTATTGCGCCGAATGGTCCGTCGCAACATCTTTTTGTCGACTATAAATACATTTTTGAGAATTTAGTTTAGTATCAGTTTTCATAATATATAATTTTTCAGTTTTGGAGTTGGAACTCTGAGTTTTGAGACAAACTTTTCCTTATCTTTGAAGAATTGAAGTTTTCCATTTTTGAGAAATTGGAAGTGGGTCTTTGAGATTCTTCAATTTGGACTTTTGTAAAGACGAAATTAATCTTACCCAATTGATGGAAACACAATTTGGTAACAATTTCTCTCTTTTTATGATGTCTGTTGACACTAAATTTTGGTATGATATTTCTAAAGTTAATATTTTTTAAATAGTTCAAAACACATGTTTTGTCATTTTAATGCAATTTGTTGATAATGATCCTTATTCTCAAAATATTAGGATTTTTACCGGTTAATTCTGTTTATATTATATTTTCGCCGCCGGTTGAATACGTTCAAATATTTGTTCATTTCTTATAAAATCATTATTTTTGTTAAATTGCATTTTTTACATGTCATTGGTTACGTTCATTACATTTTTTTCATATTCATTTTATCTTACATTTGTTAATATTCATTTTGATATTTTGCACAGTCCAAAAATTCATTCAAATATGGATAAGATTTCATACATACATATATTTTATTAACCGGTGGTTTTGACCCACGGTTTTAAGATAGTGGTATTGTACTATTAGTGGTTTTTAATTCCCTATTTAAAGAATAGCTTGCTCATTAAGTTAAAGGGTGGTGGATAAGAATTTAGGGGTAATTTTCAAATTTTTTATTGTTCATTATTTTCCGATGACAAGTTCACCGGAGTTCCGCTGGAATCCGGCGAGTCCACTACCTAAAGACCCCAATCAGATTCAGGCTCATTTTTTCCCCTCCTTTTCTTGTTGCTGCCAGCAGATCAGGAACAACCATCCAAGCTCCATTTTTCATCTCCAACCAGAAAACATCTCCAGATGACATCCTTAAACCACCAGTTCTACAACCAGCGACAACAACCTTTTTTCGGTGAGACCCCGATCTCCCAACTCCCTTTTCCCTATCTTCTTCGCTGCCTTCACCGCTCAAAACCACTAAACAACAACCAACAACTCGTTGCCTCCACCACCAGTGCTTCACCCAAATCTCACAACCCCACCTTCAAACCCACAGCTCCACCAGGTTACCACCCTTCTCTCCCACCGGGAAATACCTTAGCAACCACCAACGAGTTTCACCCATGAAACAAGACACCTGAAACCAACCTTCAGTGTTTTTCCCAGACCAACACAACCAGTCACCCCCTAAATTCCGACCAGCTGCGAACACAAAACCATACCCAAAAACGCCCCTATCCTTTTTCAGGCGAAGCAACCCATTTTCTCATTTTCTAGCGAACAACACCAACCAGACCTTGTTCCTCCATTTTCTCCGACTACCTGCAACAACTCTCAAAACCCTGACCTAAAACCATCCTTTCCTCCGCCAAACTAGACCCCTTCCCTTTTCCCTCTTTCGATTTTTGTTTTTTTTAAGGTTTCCGGCGAAGAACTCCAAGATCTGACGACCAAACCAAAACCCAAAAGCTTCAAGCTCCTGTTCGAACTAACAACACAACAGTGCCGACTCCGCAAATGGTTAACCCACCTCCGGCGAAGAACTTCGCTATCCAATGAACAAAAACACAAAGATGGCAGCAAAAATGACCTCAAACTCCGGTGGGACTCAATGAACCAGCGCAAACAATGGCAGAAATACCAATCACAACCGGTAACCCAAATCGTCCCTATCCCCTTTTACTTCCTTTGATTATTTTGTCTTTTGTTTATCATCATTTTTTATTACTTTACACTTTTATTATCACTGTTGCTTAGGTTCTTAATATATTTGGGGGTTTTTTGTGAATATTTTTTAAATTTTTCCGGCAGCCACAATTTTTATTCCATTTATTTTGTTGAAATATGTGCTGACTAAGTCCTTATAATTGTTTCTCTTTGACTGTATTAGTTATTTGCTTGTTTTACTTGGTGCCTTTATGACTGTATTATTTCACTTCCTATTTATTTTATTAAATTATTTTGGTTTCTTCTAGAATCTAGTTGCTCTAATCTGTAGTCATGAATTGTGCTACCTTTATTGGTGCTAAATTCGTTCTTATAATATGTTGACAGTTTGCTACTGTTACTAAAGGTTAGTTTCTTATTTTATGATTTTTTCTTTCAACCTTTATTATTAAGTCTTGTTTAAATTGTTAAAAGTTAAAATTGACCAATGAAAAAATCTCTCCGTCGGTTTTCGAGGCTTCCCCATTGTAAAAGACGGAAATTTAGTTTAAATTTATATATGTTGATTGATAAAATGGCCGATGAAGATATTACCGTCGATTTCCAAGGCCTCCCATGTTAATAAGACGGGTTTTTATTTTTAAGTTATTCTTTGATTCATTTATTTTTATTCATGTTTATTTATTTCTAACACTTTTACTAAGTGTTTTTACAGGTACATAGAGTTTCTTCACATTGAAGTTATTCAAATGAAATTCGAATTATATTCTTTATTCATTATTTTGTATATATTGATGTTAAGCAAACCTTAGGCCATTTCTTATTTTATTATTTCATTTTATTATTTGTGTATATCACATGTTTATTATACTTGTATATTTGTTTTTATCTCCTCCTCAATTTGGAAAAATGAACTCAGTTGGGAACCACAGTTGTGGATTTCGAAGGATGCTTAACACCTTTCCTTCGGAATAACTTGAACCCCTTACCTAGAATCTATTGGTTTCGTAGACATTTCTTTTAAGTTAATTTGTTAATTGGTTTCCTAGTTTTCCTAAAAATTAGGTGGCGACTCCCTTTTCCCCTTTACCTTTTTTTTAAAAATTCTTTTAATTTTTTAAAAATTGAATAACTACTTTTTGGTGAGTCACTGCGACGTTGCGCCCTCTCAAAATGATGTTAACAGAATGGCGACTCCGCTGTGGATATAGAGGTTCTAACCATTATGGGTTCACTTTTTCAAATTGAGGAGACTATTCTTTTATTGATTTATTCATTATATCTTGTACATTTTGTTGGTTATTTGCATATTGTACTTATTATTTGTTGTACATTGTTGTTGCATTCATGACATTTCCGTCACCATGACATAAATACATTATATTAAAGAACGGTTTTGCGAAATCGTAGCCGAACTTTTTTATACTTAACCTTTTTCCGAAATGATCGGCAATTTATTGGTTCGTCATGCGTCCAATGGTTGTCGTGAGTTCAAGCCTAAGTTGTTCGCTTGGATTCCCGGTCTTTCAAACGCTACTCTTGGTCAGCTAGTTTTAGAACATTGATAATATCAGTCCATTCTCCATTCAAGTTACAATCTGTTGGAACTACGTTTGACCTGATTCTTGCTTCAAAGGGATACGTAGGCGCCACAACGGCTCGGTCATGTTCCTCGTAAGCTTTCCAATTTTTTAGATGAAAACTGGGGCAAATTTTTTGAGGAGGTCTCCAAAAATTTCACAAAGGAGACAGTTGTTACAAGATTAAATACCAGAGGTTGTTGAAGCTGAAACAGGGGAATTTTTTTTAAGGAATGCCCTCAAAAATTTCACCAAGGTTGTACTCAGACTCCATATTAATGAGGCATCACTCCGAGTTGGTTTGTATCTTTTGCATTAAATTTTGTATGTGATTTATATTCATTGTATATCTTTGATTTTATTTATCTCACATTCCATTAAAAGGGATTGTTTTGTTTGACATTTTTAAAGTTTGGGTGGTCCTCCCTTCAATGTGACTCATTATTTTTTACTTTTGATACTTTTTATTTAATTAATAATTTTTTTTTTGTTAAATTTGGGTGGTCCGCCCTTCAATGTGACTCATTATTTTTTACTTTTGTTACTTTTTATTTAATTAATAATTTTTTTTTTTGTTAAATTTGGGTGGTCCGCCCTTCAATGTGACTCACTGATTTCTTCATTCTCGTTAAGTTTTCTTTAAATAATTAAAAAAAAATTGTTAAATTTGGGTTGCCCGCCCTTCAATGTGGCTCATTGGTTTTTTATTCAGTTTATTTTTCTTTTAAAAAAATTCATTTGTTATTCAAAAAATATTTTTTATGCCATATCTGTACGAACTACACAAACCTGATTCTCATCAATGAGATACGTAAGCATCCCTTCCAGGGTTTTATATTCTTTATTCAATTTTTTTATTATTCTTTTTAAAATGTTATGTTATTTTTGACTTTGTTACTGCCAACACAGTTCGAGTGTGCATATGATAAATAATTTGTACAATTGAGAAGATTGACTTCTTATTAAACCACAAATTCTTTAGGTACTTTTCATTCATACTTTTGTTACACTTGAAAATATTCTCTTGTATACATTCAAGATAAGAACAAAACCAGATTAATTGTTTCATGTGCATTGTGTGGTGAGTTTTGAGTTAAATTCAATTATTTTGCGCTGTTGATCTAGAACTTGGCCTAAATGTTGTTGAGGCGAACTTATGAGTAATGTTTGATTTGAAAAATGATCGTAGGCCTTCTTTGACCCGTTTGAGCCTTTCAAAGCCAACCAAATGACATAATGCTTAGTATGTCTTACTTCGAGCCTTAAGCCTATTCTTTGAATAATCACATTTTTAGCCTATTCCCTTTCTGGGTGCTTATACGCACTATTCATCTTTTGGCCTGACTTTCTTGAGCGCGCTGAAGTCGTGCAAGCTTCAAAAGAAGATTCAAAGTTTAAATTTGTCATAGAAAAAAGTTATCAAAGTCCCTGAAAGTCAAGAATATACAAAAATGACTTCAAAAGAAAGAAAGAAGAGTTGAAAATTCCCCACAAGTTCAAACAAGCTAAGCTTCAACAAAAGAATAAGATTACTCCAAACAATCAAGAGAAAATTGTATATATCGATGTTAGGCAAACCTTAGGCCATTTCTTATTTTATTATTTCATTTTATTATTTGTGTATATCACATGTTTATTATACTTGTATATTTATTTTTATTTCCTCAATTTGAAAAAATGAACTCAGTCAGGAACCACAGTTGTGGATTTCGAAGGATGCCTAACACCTTTCCTTCGGGATAACTTGAACCCCTTACCTAGAATCTATTGGTTTTGTAGACATTTCTTTTAAGTTAATTTGTTAATTGGTTTCGTAGTTTTCCTAAAAATTAAGTGGTGACTCCCTTTTCCCCTTTACCTTTTTTTAAAACTTCTTTTAATTCTTTTAAAAATTGATAAATATTTTTTGGTGAGTCACTGCGACGTTGCGCCGCCTCAAAAGGATGTCAATAATGTCTACCTAAAACCCCAATTCTTGGGGTGTGGTTATGGGTTGATTTAGCTTGTGGGTATTGATAACCGTTAGTTTATATGTTGTTTAGAAGTGATTTCATTCAGTAATTGTGGTTTAATTTAAAGGGTTGTAGTTGCAAATGCAATTCTACCTTAGTATTTCTGGCTTGCTCGAGAGAGAAGTTTTAAAATCAAGATTACTGAATTGATGGTCTGTGGGTATTGTATTGTCATGGGTTCAGCTCGAGAGAGTGAATCCTAAATTTTTTTCCACACATTCATTTCGAGAGAGTGAATCCTAATTTTTTTTCCACACATTCATTTCGAGAGAGTGAATGGACTAAAGCGTAGGCTGTTCTTAATTGCTTGCTTGTTGATGTTCGAGAGAAACCAACTTGATTCGGGGTAAATTGTTTGAGAGAAACTTTATCCCTACTAAAGTCTAACTTATTCATTGATTTACAGCTGTTTACTAACCGTTGCAATTACCCATTTGTCTACCTTAGCCTATAATCCGATCACATCCCAAGAACCCATCTCATTATTTGTTAATTTGTATTATTTGCTGCTGTTGTAGCTGATAGTAAAAACTAAAACCCCTTGTTATTTGACATTCGTGTCACCCCTAATTTGAATTATGTTTTTACTCGTAAATGTCTATTTCTATGATTGACTTGAACATATTCGTACTTTACTCTTGAATCTTAAACACATACCACTCCCAGTGGGATTTGACCCCAACTAATTTTGTTGGGTTATTCTACTGATTAACGATTGTTAACGCTTAGAATTGGATGAAGTGTCTTTGAAACGTTATTAATCAAAATGGCGCCGCTGCCGGGGAGTCAATTCTCTGCCACGCCAAAGCAGCCTGTCTTGGGTGCATCATTAATGGGACACAGCTGAACCTGGGGATGATTATTGCACAAGAGATGCTGATGAGGACCAAACAGCGCCAGACTTCCCTCCTCTTTCCGGTGTTGATCACCGAGCTGTACAGACGATCTTGGGTTCCTAGATAAGATAAGAAGGATGTGGAAGTAAATCCCACATCCTCTACCGACATCCAGAGAATTGAGGCAGAATACTTGAAAGATGAGGCCGAGAAGAAGAAGGCAGCCCCGGTGGATACTTCCCCGGTTGTGGATATTCAGACACTACCTGTAGAGGCAGTCTTGCTTACTCCGGCCCCTGGGCCTTTAGGTACATCTAGTGTTGTTCCTTATGATACTCCCAGTTCCTCTGCTGCTCCATTGCCTCCCAGATCTGGTACTGCTGTTGTTGCTGCCTCCCAGGCCCCCACTCACTTAGGCTGCATTACTACGGATGGGGAAGCTAGCCTATTCTGCTGATCGCCGTGCCGCCATACTTGAGGTGTCACGACCCGAGATCACCCCTAGTCGTAACACGGCGTACACGACCTCGAATGGGTCTAATACAAGCCTCATAACATTCCTTCATCGCATAGGTAATAGAAATCTTAAAGAATTTAAAACTTTCTATTTAAAACCAACTATTCAAGACTCATTTATAAAGCAGCGGAATACTAAGTCTCACATGGCCATCTTAAGACAAACTTTAAACAAGATAGGGTCACAGACCTTTACAATCGAAGTCTTAACAATAGTATTAAAACATAAAGAAACTAGAAAACAATAAAAGTCCTTGTCCTTGACATACGAGGACATACCAAAAGAGGTCTTGAGAGACTCTAATCCCAAGCTTCACTAGGGAATGCAATCACTCGTAGTAAAAATAGGAAAATATGGGTTAGCACACAAAAATGTACTAAGTATGATGACCATGCAAAATATGCTAAAAAGGGTCATTTTGTTGAAATTCATGCTTTTATGCCATTTTTGTAAAACTTCATGAACATTGATACAATAGGCATAATATAAGTCACAACCAACATACAAAGTCACATACTTCACATTTAAGAAAAATCACATGTATACCTTTACCTTTACCTTGAAGCTCCACCTTAAGTAACCCTCAAGCTATCCCTTGTACAATGTATGGGTAGCATCCCATACCACCACCCACACTAAGGCACTACCTTAAGGTCACCAAAAGTGAACTTACCATTTATTCTTTCCACCTTTACAGAATAGAGCATATAAGACACATAAACATTATATGAATCACGTCATCACATTAAGACCAACATCTAAGACAACTCTAAGTCATACTTGTACAATGTGCAAGTAGCATCCCATAATACTACTCACACTAAATACTCCTTTGAAGTCACCCTGGCAAGTCACATTCATATAGAATGGACATGACAAGGAAGTAACTCATAATACAATCCAAGTATAACATGCATCTTTACATGTAAGCATTTAAGTCAACATTCTTCATTAGATTCATTTGGGACACATTCATGAATTTAGAAGACTTTCATACATTAAGTTTGGAAAGCCAATATGCATTTTCAAACATAGAAGACAAGCTGTAGTCATAATACACTCATAACATAGTAATATCAATACCTTAGCAACCTTTAAGAACACTTGTGCAATGTATGGTTGGCATCCCATAATACCAACCTTACTAAGCATTCCTTGAAGCCACATATTCATTTCCATAATTTTCAAGCTTACCATAATCCATAGTCATAATTGAGGAATTATACAAGTACACAACTAAACATAAGGAAGGTTATCTATAACACCTTTCATTCATAATCCATACATCATTTCATATCTTATCATACCATAAGGAAACCATTCCATAACATCCTAATAAGCCTACTTGTGTAATGTAAAAGTGAAGTCCCATACCCCCACTCCTACTAAGTACACCCATTAAGAAGTCATGGTATAGTTCCTATCATGATAATTATCTTATTATTATTAGGGAAGATTAGTCATAACCGACATAGACCATGTGAGCTACATGGAATCTGGTGTCATATAACCCCACACCGAAAGAAGGCATTCTAGTTGCCGCAGGTAGAACTAATCATATTTAGCTTCTAAGTGGATCCACTTGCTAAGTCCTATGTTTGGCACATAGTTATGGGATAGGAAGATTGCTACTAGAAACCCAACCTATTGCATTAGCGGATGAGCTTCCATCTCATGAGTTTAATATAAATGACCCAACCTATTGCATTAGCGGAGGGGAATTTTCATCATTATCCATATCCACTCGGTACTATGCATTAATTCCCATTTATACATAATTAGTATGGAATTGTATCTACATGTGTGAAGGCATACTTTACCCTTCGCTCAATACAACTCACTAAATAGCTCATAGATTCATTTAAATGAGAACTAGCTTTCACCTTAGAATCAACATTGGAATGTGAGAATAACTATCACACCAAGATCATGTGTTCTCATGAGGATGCACATTCAATCAACACAATAGGATCAATATGGTCATGTACATTTCATGCATAATAATGTGTAAAAGTGCATATGAGAACTACACTTTCAATTAACACCTTTGATACATCATGATCATGTTTATGCATGGAGTGTGTGTGTGTAATTATCCTTGCAATGACACAATCAACAACATTATAATCATCCTAGACCATTCATACAATATCAAGTGTAGGGTTAAGGGAAGAATAGCCTTTTCAACAATACCACAATATACTCAATGGTCATAGGACTTTCAACTTCTAAGTAAATCATGAGTTCACACACAATCTTACCCACATGCACAAACCTTCACAATATGCCCTTCAAGGCTATGGACCAACCCATCCCAAACATATAGCAATAGAAAAATAGATAAGGGAATACCATGATCCAACAACTCATCAATACATTAATCACATCATGATTGACATATTATACTTCAAGTATTTATAAACATGCACATAATATCATGATCAAGTCAATTCATGTTTAGAAGCATTACCCTAAACTTATTCAAGTCTAGGTGATCTAATCTAAGGCATTACATTGAGAAAGTCATCATTCTTGGAGGATCACATTTAAACCCTCAATTTGACTCTTTCATGACATAACCCTAGATTCTTAGGTTAATAAAGAATACATATAGAATTATATTAACATCAAGTAACTACATCATAATTAAACACCTTCACCTGTCAAGTGGATCAACATCTCTAACACAAGTCTACTATAACAATTCACCATAATTAGGCATAGATGATGACACAAGTCAACAATCTAAATCAATCTAGGCATAAGTCCATCAACATTCATTCATAGCCAACAAACCCACTTCATAAGGCACATTTTAGAAAATGTGAGAAATCATGGGTTCATAGAGTATTTTCATCTTAAAACATCATCTAAACATCAACATAGTCATAGTTTATCATTTAAAAATGTTTGATGCAAGAACCCATGAGATTGAATAAAACTTAGGGTTTTGTATAACTTGAAAACCTTGAAAACTTCTTAGAAATTGACTCTAGGGTGAAAACTAACCCTAGATGAAGGATCACCATACCTTATACTTGAATAATCCCACGAAAATCTACCCAAAAGCCTTCCTCTTCAAGCCCTAAGTCTTCTTCTCCTCTTGGTCTTCAATGGAGTTCTTAGAGAGAAGATATTTTGGGAGAGAGGGTTTTGATTGGGTGTTTTGAAATAAAGGAATAAAATGAAGTGTTTTAGGACTTGAAACTATTTATATTTATGATATAAACCATTTAAAATCAACCTCACATAATAAAACATTAAAACAAAATTACTTAAAAACTCCCTAAATGAGGCAGCCCCGTGAGGGACCACGCCCAACTTGACGGGTCATGAGGGGCACTACGGCTCGTGGTGGTGCCCGTGGTCCCCTAGGCAGTGTGCCTCCCAACCTTGCCACACCCTCCAAGGCCAAGGCAAAACCACAGATGCTCCCACGATCCATGGTCAACACCATGAGTCGTGGTGAAGCTCGTTATCATGAGGCAACAGCTTGGCCAAAATGCCTTGCTTGCCTTGAGCCTAAGTGAGCTTCACGCCCACTTTGACGAACCGTCTAGGGTACCACAACTCGTGGTGGTGCCCGTGATCTTTTAGACAGTATCCTCCTCAACAAGACATAACCCTCCATAAGCCAAGGTAATCCCATGAGCCTTCCCATGGCCCGTGGTCATGACCATGAGTTGTGAAGTGGCTCGTGAAGGAGAGTCTTAGCTTGGCACCAATCTAGGGCTTACTACTTAGCCAACCACTGGGGGAACCACGACTCGCGGTGGCCACCACAGGTCGTGAAGACCTTCGTGGTCTAGGAAGGCAGTAGCTAGGAGTAGTTTTAGGTAGCCTAGGTTCCCAAACCATGGACTACACCCAAAAACCTTAGCATTTAGCCTTAACTCTTTATGTTAACCCCCCACGTTTAGGCTCTATTTCAACCTATCATTTTAGGCATTGTTACCTGAGGCCTCCATTCTGGACATGATTTAGACTGCCTTTGATGATGCTGTGACATCCTTGGTTGCTACCATTCATGCCCTTTCAGCTAGGATAGCGGTGTACGAGCGTGGCGAAGGGACCACTGAGTAGGTGACGGCTCTAAAGGCCGTAATTGCTGCGCTGAGGAGAGATTTGGACCAGCTGAAGTCCACTGACATGTCAATGATTTTCGGGACAGTGGAGATCCCTGATGTGCCAGTTGAGCTAGACATGCCTCCGGCTACCACCAGAGATAATGTTATAGTTGAAGAGGCAGCTGATCCTGAGTCCGAGGCTGAGACGGATGAGGAGATGCTTGAGGTTGTTGATGAGGCTTCTTAAGAGGGCCTTATGGAGACTAAGGAGGCCATGGTAGATGCAGTTGTGCAGGCTTCTTTGGCAGATACACCCTTGGCTGACCTAGTGGACCTAGTACTGTTGATGTGACCCCGGGCACTGAGGCCCAAGATTAGTGTGATGCACTGGGCACTGATGGCCCGACAGATGGAGTGACTGTTTAGACATGATTTCTCTTTACCTCTCTCTCTGTCTTTCTTTATTGACTCTTTGTTATTTTTCTTGCATTTAAGGACAAATTGCTTTTATTTTGTTGTGGGCTGAGGCCCACCTTTTGTGATTATTATTTTGTTTATATATTGGGTTTTGAACTATAAATTGTGTTTAGCACTGTTTTTGTGGATGTTTGAGCTTGTGGCTCCTTGTTTTAATTGTGAATGATTTTTGGATCCTTTCTAAAAATTTATACCACCTCTTGATTGTGTTTGAATGTGGCTGTTCTCTTGAAAATTTGAGTATCGGTCTTGATCAATACCGATGACTTGAATAGTGCTCATAATCGAACAAAAAAGAATGTGCGGCTACGATGAGGCCAAATAAAGTTGCATAGACAATATGTGAAATTTTTGCATCTCATTGTGACTAGCCGATTATCGAATGAGTCTCTTGTGATGATCATTGTACACTAGAGAAAGTGTGGAGTCTTGTTTGATATTTGGTGACAATGCCTCGTGTGATGAGCTTACTGTGAACCATGTGTGATGACACCTAGAATTTGCCCCGTTGGTTCGGTTGACTAAGTTATGCAATCTCTTGAAATGATCTTAGGCAAGTTTGAAAAGTGTGAAACAATTTGACATTATACCTCTTTTGTGGCCAACCTTGTGAGTGTGTGATCTTTGCTTGAACACTCTTTGAGCCTTACCCTTTTTCTTGGAAGAAACTTGATGAAATTGTGACATTTCTTTATCCATTCACCCATAATCCTCATGAAATGTGGTTGGTTTGAATATCCAACTTAGGCCAAAAGCCTAAGTTGGGGGTGTGGTGAAAAGAGAAGGTAAATCAAGAAGTGCAAAGAAGTCCCCCTTGATCCATGATTGTGAAAAAGATGGAACCCCTCCATACAAAAAAAAGGGAGAGAAAAAGAAAAGAAGAATGAAAAAGAAATAGAGTGAAAAAGTTGTGGAATAAAATTGTGAAAATGCAAAAAGAGATGAGATGTCCAACAATCCATGGAAAGTGAATAATGGGGTGACTTATGTGCCTAAATGAGAATGATGAGGAGAATGAAAAGAAATGTTGTTCATTCCACATTTCATGAGGATAGCAGCAACAATGCCTAAATGACCATACCTTTACACTCAGCCACGTTATGAGCCTTGAAAAGACCTTTTTGATCTTGAGTGAGCTGAAACAAGTGTTGATTGGAAAATAAGGGCAAACCTATGGGTGGAGTCATGCATGTGTTCATCTTTGTGAGTGTGAGTGTTGATTTTGATTCGAGAGCTATAAATTGTTGAACCATTGTGTGTGAATATGGAATCACTCTTGTGTGAGGGCATTTGAGTACCTTTGTTGAGCTTGAACTTGCATTTTAAGCAAGTATTGTGAACTTGAGAATCTTCGATAGTGGTGAGTCACAACTTGAATCTTTGAGTACACAATTGATCCTTGCATGAATAAGTTGAGTCTTTTTGTGTGCATTTACGATTGAGTCTTGTGTAGCACTTTTTGAGACATCCTTTTTAAACTATTGAACTTGAGTTTTACTTGAGGACAAGCAAAAAGTTTAAGTTGGAGGTGTTGATGAGTCCACGATTTGGACTAATTGAGGGCTTTATTTGGATAGATTTTATGTCCTCAAATGCTTGTTTTGTCCAATAACTGATGTAAAACCCTTGATTTCCAGGTGTTTGGATTGAGGAACAAAGCATGGACACTAACTTGCAAAAAGTAACGAAGTGAGTTGAAAGAGCAAAGAAATGAAGCTTTGTTGATCGCCGAGTCCCTTTGGCGAGTTGCTGAATGGCCATTACCTCGCCTAAAGTTCCAGAGTGCCAAGCCCTGAAGGACAAAGTCAAGTTGGTGATAGAAAGGAGCAGTCGGCGTGTCGTCGAGTGTTTCGCGATGCAGTATTGGATTTCCCAAAGTTACAGAACTTGAGGATGCTGAAGGCCAAAGCAAAAAGGTGATGAACTTGGTCAAAGGGCAAATCGACGAGTTGATCGGCGATCCCAACTTACTGCGCCTAATGGTCCTTCGCAGCATATTTTTGTCGACTATAAATACATTTTTGATATTTAGTTTAGTATCAATTTTCATAATACAGAATTTTTCAGTTTTGGAGTTGGAACTCTGAGTTTTGAGATAAACTTTTCCTTAGCTTCGAAGAATTGAAGTTTTCCATTTTTGAGAAATTGTAATTGGCTCTTTGAGATTCTTCAATTTGGGCCTTTGTAAAGACGAAATTAATCTTACCAAGTTGATGGAAACACAATTGGTAATGATTTCTCTCTTCTTGGGGTGTGATTATGTGATTATGGGTTGATTTATCTTGTGAGTATTGCTAATTGTTAGTTTAAATGTTGTTTAGAAGTGATTTCATTCAGTAATTGTGGTTTAATTTAAAGGGTTCTAGTTGCAAATACAATTCTACCTTAGTGTTTTTGGCTTGCTCGAGAGAGAGGTTTTAAAACCAAGATTACTAAATTGATGGTCTGTGGGTATTGGATTGTCATGGGTTCAATTCGAGAGAGTGAATCCTAAACCCTTTTCCACACATTCATCTCGAAAGAGTGAATGGACTAAACCGTAGGTTGTTCTTAATTGCTTTCTTGTTGTTGTTCGAGAGAAACCAACTTGATTCGGGGTAAATTGTTCGAGAGAAAGTTTATCCCTACTAAAGTCTAGTTTATTCACTGATTTACAGCTATTTACTAACCGTTGCAATTACCCATTTGACTACCTTAGCTTATAATCCGATCACATCCCAAGAACCCATCTCATTATTTGTTAATTCGTGTTATTTGTTGTTTTTGTAGCTGATAGTAAAATCCAAAACCCCCTGTTATTTGACATTCGTGTCACCCCTAATTTGAATTATGTTTTTACTCGTAAATGTCAATCCCTATGATTGACTTGAACATATTCGTACTTTACTCTTGAATCTTAAACACGTACCACTCCTTGTGGGATTCGACCCCAACTCATTTAGTTGGGTTATTATACTGATTAACGATCATTGACGCTTAGAATTGGATGAAGTGTCTTTGAAACGTTATTAATCAATTCCTAAGGGCGAAAGTCGTCAAATGGCCAAATTAGGCCAAATCGAGAGAAGTCTGAGTATCTCAGAGGCATGGGTCATATGAGTCTTAGTCTAATTGAACTAGTGTGTGGTTTGATTTTGTTTTCGGGGGCTGCGGGGTTGATTTTTGCAGATAGGGTTTAAAGTAGGGGTAGTTTGGCGAGCTGGGTCAAGCTCGCCGAACCACTCCGCGGTTTTCC
The DNA here is from genome assembly GCA_029582685.1 of Solanum piurae. NCBI lineage: Eukaryota > Viridiplantae > Streptophyta > Magnoliopsida > Solanales > Solanaceae > Solanum > Solanum piurae. The sequence continues at coordinate 55,188 of JAJOOO010001141.1, read as the reverse complement.
GAATCTCCTTTGATCGCCTTTAATTTCAATCGATTGTTAAGTTTGGGTACTGTAACTTTCGGCGAGAAGCCTGTGTTTGATGAGGGCACCCGACGACTCGCTGAAAGTCTTTCTTGATCGCCCTTTCTGCGCCTCTTACCATTAAAATACACTGTAACTTTTGGCAGGCTTGTCCTGGCTCGCCGAATACTGTCGACGATTCACCAAATGACCCCTCCCATCGCCGACATACCATTTTTTCTGAAATTTTTTGAGCCAATCCTTTTGGTGATCCCGATCTGGTTCGCCAAAGTTATTCGGCGACTCGCCGGTCGATTCGGCGAGTCTATCTGCAACTGTTTTCCTGCAACTTTTCTTGAAATGAATTTAACTCTTTTTGATGTTTTTGCAACAAGGCTAGAACCAACCTCGACATGGCACCCCGTAAAAGAGCACGGTGCATAACAATCAATGAAGGGGCAACAATTCCTCCCAAAAAGGGAAGAAATGAGTCTCCAAAGGGAGGCAAGGGCAAAGGCAAAAAGCCAGCATATGAGGTTATGGAGCAGAACTCCGGCAGTGAGGGAGAGTCCTTTGACTCCCAAACTCCGTTCTCTAAGCCCGATGATGACCAGCCTCTACATACCAGGCGAGCGGAGATTCATGCTAGGTCACACCTAGATTCTTCGAGAGCTCTAGAGGCCACCCCTTCTACAGTAGATACAGTGCCAACTCCGACACCGTGTTTTCCCCTAGTATCCCCAGTCCAGGTCACTCCTCCTAGGCTACTCAATAGATTAAAAACTGATGTGTTGCAGACTATTCTTGAGGAGAAATTGCTTTCCACTAAGGGCCTAGATGGCAAATACTCGAGGATGAGGGAGACACTCCAATACCATCGCTTTTAGTAGTTCACCAGGCCCTGAGGCCCCTATATTCCTACATAGGTCCGAGAGTTCTACACAGCATACATCGACTTGGTACCGAAGGGCAAGAAGAAAGCCAATGCCTTCAGACCAGTGAAGCCTGTTATGGTCTGAAGGAAAGAAGTAAGGTGTAGCATCGATCACATTAATGATGTAGTCGATAGGGCTACAGGTTCCAAATATGCCTATGAGGGCTTGGCCACTACTCAGTCCCTAAATGACTTAAAGGTCTGTCCCGCCCCTCTGATTTCTGATACCACCTCGAGGTGGATTGAGGCAGAGGCCCCAATAGAGAAGAGGGACTTGATGGAAACTCAAACTTACCTAGTTAATGGAAACTCAATTTGGTAATGATTTTTGTATTTTTATGATGTCTAGATAAAACTCCAATTCTTAGTGTGTGATTATGTGACGATTTAGTTTATGGGTATTGCTAATTGTTAGTTTAAATGCTGCTTAGAAGTGATTTCAATCATTAATTGTGGTTTAATTTAAGAATTATAGTTGCAAATGCAGTTCTACTTTTGTGTTTTTGGCTTACTCGAGAGAGAGGTTTTAAAACAAAGATTAATTATTGATGGCATGTGGGTATTGGGTTATCATGGGTTCAGCTCGAGAGAGTGAATCCTAAACCCTTTTCCACACATTCAGCTCGAGAGAGTGAATGAACTAAGGTGTAGGATGTTCTTATTATGCATGCTTGTCGATGTTCGAGAGAAATCGACTTGATTCAGGGTACATTGTTCGAGAAATTTTTTACCTCCTCTATAGTCTAGCTTATTCACTAATTTTCAGCTATTTCCTAATAGTTGCAATTACCCATTTGTCTACATTAGCCTATAATCGAATCAAATCCCAAGAACCCGTCTCATTATTGTCATTTTCATATTATTTTGCTGCTGCTGTAGTTTATAATTAAAACCAAAACCCCCTTATTTGACATTCGTGTCACCCCCTGATTTGAATTATGTTTTCATTCGATAATGTCTATTCCTATGACTGATTTGAATATGTTCACACTTTACTCTTGAATCTTAAACACGTACCACTCCCTGTGGGATTTGACCCCAACTCATTTAGTTGGGTTATTATACTGATTAACGATCGTTGACGCTTAGAATTGAGTGAAGTGTCTTTGAAACGTTATTAATCAAAATAGCACCGCTGCCGGGGAGTGGTGTTGGTTAAGATTCTTTGGTTAAGTTAAATTTTGTTCTTTTTAGTTATAGTTTAATCTACTTACTTTTAGTTTTAGTTTTCATGTTGCTTGTTTAGAACAGAAGAAAGGAGAATGTCTTGTAGCAACGATGACCCAATGGACAACCCTCCTTTGAGAATGATGATTCTTAGGGATAACATCCTAAGTTTCAGGCAATTGGAGGGTGAGTCAATCCATGAGTTGTGGCTGAGATTTAAGTCACTATTGCTGCAATGCCCAACTCATGGAATCTCAGATACAATGCTACTGGACTACTTCTATAGAGGTCTTGGTTCGAAGAACAAAGGAGTGGCTGACCAAATTTCTCCAGGTGGTCTCACAAGACTAACGTATGCAATAGTAGCCCAACTCCTTAATCATATGGCCAAGACCAACAAGGAGACTGAGAAGGATCAGATTTTGGCCACACTGCTGACTCAACTGGATCTCGTGGCCAAACAGATTATGGAATTGGAGGTACCATACAAAAAGAAAGATCGGTACATTCTTCCTCATGAGCGTAGAAAGTCCAAGGAATATGAGGGTAGAAAAATAGAAGAAATACTCTCACTCATTCTCCACAAAGTCGAAGAATACGACAAAGTGTTGAGTGAGATAAAAGAGAATGTCTCACTGCTGAATCGGATGAATGCTTCCCATTCCATGTCTATTCAACTATTGGAGACCCAAATGGGTCATGTGTTGTCTCTTCTCTACCCCACAAATCAAAATTGAGTGGGGAATTGCGTCGTGCCACGACGTTAACTAAGGCACTTCTTGGGAGGCAACCCAAGTTTTGTTGCTTTCATTTTCTTTTTGAAATAAGCGTGTGTTGATTTTGCAGATTGAAGTGTAAAATGTGTCTCAAAAAGTGCAGGTTGGCGAGCTAAATGTCCAGTCGGCGAGCCCGACTTGGACTGCCGTTGGACTCGAGAAATTCTAAGGTTGGAGTATGTAAATCTTAGCGGGCCCAAGAGTAAATTGGTGTGTTGCCGAATGGGTCGTCAACCATGACATTGTCCACCGTTTGGACCCCCACATTAACTGGAGGTCCTATAAAACCCGGCGAGGTAATTTCCCACTCGGTGTGTCACCGAGTGGGTCAACGAGCAAGACTAATATCGCCGAAAGGGCGAGAACTGGACGGTTTTAAAAGCCAAAGGTTTAAACTTTCAAACTTTTTCACAGTCCCTCACTTTTTAACTTCCCAAACTCACACCCACACTATATTTTTCTATATTTTTGCATTATTATCGCTTTTTAGTCATCAATTATTTGTTCGGAGTCAAATATCTTTGCCGCCTAGCATTTCAACTTATTTATTCGACATTAAAGGTCGGTTTTCCGAACCCCAAACTCGTATTTAGCAATTTTACTCATTTGCAATTGTGTTGATCTTAGTGAAGTGTGCTGGGACTCTCTGATTTCATTGTTTTTGTGCTTGTGTGCATGTGTGCCTGTTTAAAATTGATCTTAGTTGTTGGGTTGTGCTTAATTATTGTTGGGTCTAGTTGGTTGAAGTCTGAGTAACCTTTAATTGTGCTAAATGACATATTTTTCCCGATGATGGAGCATTTGACGTCATTCCAAAGGGTGAAAGTCGTCAAATCGTCAAATTTTGCCAAACCGAGAGAAGTCTTAGTATCCTGGGGGCATGGGTCATATGAGTCTTAGTCTAATTGATCTAGTGTGTGGTTTGATTTTGTTTTCGGGGGCTGCGGGGTTGATTTTTGAAGATGGGGTTGAAAGTAGTCATATTCGGCAGTTTGGCGAGCTGGGTCGAGCTCTCCAAACCACTCGGCGGTTCACCAAATCCCCCTTGATTGCCTTTAATTTCAAGCAATTGTGAAGCTTGGGTACTGTAACTTTCAGTGAGAAACCTGAGTTTGCCGAGTGCACCCGGCGATTCGCTGAAAGTTTTTCTTCATCGCCCTTTCTGCTCTCCTAACCCTTAAAATACACTATAACTTTTGGAGGGCTTGTCCTTGCTCGCCGAATGCTATAAGCCATTCGTTGAAAGGCCTCTCCCATCACCGACATGCCATTTTTTCTAAGAATTTTTAAGCGAATCTTTTCAGCGATCCCGATCTGGTTCGCCAAAGTGATTCGGCCACTAGCCGATCGGTTCGGCGAGTCTATTTGCAACTATTTTTCTACAAATCTTCTTGAAATGAATCTAACTCTTTTTGATGTGTTTGCAGACATGTCTAGAACCAACCTCGACATGCCACCCCGTAAAAGAGCACGGGGAATAGAAATCAATAAAGGGGAAGCAAATCCCCCCAAAATGGGAAGAAAAGAACCTCCAAAGGGAGGCAAGGGCAAAGGCAAGAAGCCAACATCTGAGGTTCCGAAGCATAACTCCGGCAGTGAGGGAGAGTCCTTTGACTCCCAAACTGCGTTCTCTGAGCCCGACGATGACCAACCTCTACAGTCCGGGTGAGCAGAGATTTGTGCTAGGTCTCACCCAGACTCTTCGAGAGCTCCAGGGCCCACCCCTCCTACAACAGATATAGTGCTAGCTTCGACACCGAGTGTATCCCAGTGCCCCCAGTACAAGTCCCTCCTCCTAGGCTACTCAATAGATTAAAAGTTGATGGGTTACAAACTATTATTGAGGAGAAGTTTCTTTCCACTGAGGGCCTAGATGTCAAATACTCTAGGGTGAGAGAGACACTCCAGTACCATCACTTTCAGCAGTTCACCAGGCCCCGAGGCTCCTATATTCCTACATGGGTCCGAGAGTTCTACACAACATACAACGACTTAGTACCAAAGGGCAAGAAGAAGGCGAGTTCCTTTAGAGCAGTGCATTCTATTATGGTCTGAGAGAAGGAAGTAGGATGTAGCAGCGATCACATTAATGTTGCGCTCGACAAGGCTACAAGTTCCACATATGCCTATGAGGGCTTGGCCACACCTAGTCCCTGGATGACTTAAAGGGTTGGCTCGCCCCTCTGATTTCTGATACCACCCCGAGGTGGATTGAGGCATGAGCCCCCATAGAGAAGAGGGTCTTGAATATGGCTGCACGGTATTGGTTTGGGTTCATCAGCAGCTCTATCATCCTTTCCCAGAACGAGTCCATCCTCTGCCATCCCAAGGCAGCCTAAGTTGGGTCAATCATTAAAGAGTCCACAATTTGGACTCATTTAGGGCTTTATTTTAATAAATTTAGTGTCCTCAAATGCATATTTTGTGCCAATAACTGATGTAAATCCTTGATTTTTAGGTATTTGGATTGAGAAACAAAGCATGGACACTAATGAGCAAAACGGAACAAGGGAGTTGAATGAACGAACAAAAGAGGGCCTGATGATCGCCTAACCCATTGGGCGAGTTGCCGAATGACCATGATCTCGCCTTAAGTTCCAGTGTGCCAAGCCCTAAAGGAGAAAATCAAGTCGGCGATAGAAAGGAGCAGTCGGCGAGTCGCCAAATGGTTCCGCAATGCAGTGCTAGATCACCCAAAGTTACAGAACTTGAAGATGCTGAAGGCCAAAGCAAAAAAGCGATGAAATTGACCAAAGGGAGGATCGCCGAGTGGATCGGCAATCCCGACTTATTGAGCTGAATGGTCCTTTGCAACATATTTATTTTAGCGACTATAAATACATTTTTAAATTCCTAGTTTAGAATGAGTTTTTAGAGTATCTAATTTTATCAATTATCTTTAGAACTGAGAGTACTGAGACAATATTTTTCTTAGCTTTCAAGATTTCCATTTTTGAGAAATTGGAAGTGGGTCTTTGAGATTCTTCAACCTTAACCTTTGTAAAGACGAAATTAATTGTACCTAGTTGATGGAAACACAATTTGGTAACGATTACTATCTTTTTATGATGTTTAGCTAAAACCCTAATTCTTGGGGTGTGATTATGTGATTATGGGTTGATTTAGCTGCTGGGTTTTGTTAATTGATAGTTTAAATGCTGTTTAAAAGTGATTTCAATCAGTAATTGTGGTTTAATTTAAAGAGTTGTAGTTGCAAATACAACTCTACCTTCGTGTTTTTGGCTTGCTCGAGAGAGAGGTTTTAAAACCAAGGTTACTGATTTGATTGTCTGTAGGTATTGGGTTTACATGGGTTCAGCTCGAGAGAGTGAATCCTAAACCCTTTTCCACACATTCAGCTCGAGAGAGTGAATGGACTAAAGCGTAGGTTGTTCTTAATTGCTGCTTATTGGTGTTCGAGAGAAACCAATTTGATTCGGGGTAAATTGTTCAAGAGAAAGTTTATCCCCACTAAAGTCTAGCTTATTCACTGATTTACAGCTATTTACTATCAGTTGCAATTACCCATTTGTCTACCTTAGCCTATAATCTAATCACATCCCAAGAACCTGTCTCTTTACTTGTTTATTCGTGTTATTTACTGTTGTCGTAGCTGTTAATTACAATCAAAACCCTCATATTTTACATTTGTGTCACCCTAAATTTGAAATATGCTTTTATTCGTAAATGTTTTTACCTATGATTGACTTGAACATATTTGTACTTGGCTCTTGAATCTCAAGCACTACCACTTCCTATGGGATTCGACCCCAACTCACTTAGTTGGGTTATATTACTGACTAACGATTGTTGGCACTTAGTATTGGAAGAAGTATCCTGATACGTGAAATCAATCATATTCAGGAGGAGAATTAACATAGGACTCATCATAGAGCAGGAGATGGACATGAGGGCCAAACATAGCAAGACATCCCTTCATTTCCCAATTTTGATTACGAAGCTGTGCTGGCGTGCTGGAGTTCCTCGTGATGAGATGAGAGATTTTGAAGTCACTCCTACATCCTTCACAGATATACGGCGTATAGAGGCCTAGTACACTCAGGAGGAGGCAGACAGGAGGAGAGAAGCTCCGATGGACACATCCTCGGAAGTAGATGTTGATTCTATACCTGCAGAGGCATCTTTGCCTACTCCAGCCTCCGGGCCTTCAGGTACTTCCACTTCCTCCCAGACTTTTGGTACATCTACTGCTTCCCAGCCGACCAAGATCACTGAGGCCATGCTCCTGAAAATGGGACACTTATCCCATTCTGCGGATGTTAGGGCTACTCAATTGGAAGCTGTGGTACAATGGATGATCGAAGATGCTATCCTTACTGCACTGACACCTCTATGAGCATCTATTGACACTCTCACGAGGAGAGTTGAGACTTATGAGAGTAGACAAAGGGTGACTTCAGAGGTGACAACTTTGAAAGCCGAGGTGGCAGATTTGAGGAAGGATGTGGACTACTTGAAGTCCACAGACTTCACTTCACTATTGGAGGCAGCGGATGACGTGGATGCCTCAATGACCTCTGATATTACTTTGGCCACCACCGGAGACGTACATCGGGATAATATAACAGTTGATGAGTCAGAGGTAGACACCGATGAGTAGCAGATACACATGCCAGATATGGAGACCTGTCTGACCTGGAGGAAACGATTGTATAGTCAGTGATTCAGGCATCGCTGACTGAGACATCTATGGTAGACCCTAGTGGATTGAGTTCTGCTGATGTGACTCCGAGCACTGATGCCCAAGATCAGAGTGATACACCGGGCATTGATGCCCCGACAGATGGAGCGACTACGTAGACATGATCCCTTTTTACCTCCCTCTCTATCATTTTTATTGATTTTTAGTGTTTTTATTGCATTTGAGGACAAATTGTTTTTTGTTTGTGGTGGGGTGAGGTACTTCCATACCTACTTCTTGTGTTGATGATATTTGTTTTTGTATATATTGGGTTTTTGTGTCTAATTTGTGTTTTGACTCTATTTTGTGGATGTTTGAGCTTGTGGCTCCTTGTTTTAATTATAAATGATTTTTGGACCCTTCCAAAAAATTTTGCCACCTCTTGTGTATTTAATTGTTCCTGTTCTTGTGCAAATTTGAGTGTCGGTTATGATCAATATCGATGACTTGAATACTGCACTCAATCGAACAAAAATGAATGTACGGCTATGATGAGGCCAAATGAAGTTGCATAGGTAATATGTGAACTTTTTCCATCTCATTGTGACTAGCCGATTATCTAATTGAGTCTCCTATAATGAACATTACACACTAGCGAAAGTGTGGAGTCTTGTTTGTTATTGGTGTCAATGCCTTGTGTGATGAGCTTACCGTGAACCATGTGTGATGACACCTAGAATTTGCCCCGTTGGCCCGGTTGACTAAGTTATGAAAGCTCTTGAAATGAACTTAGGCAAAAAATTTAAAGAGTGAAGCAATTTGACATTATACCTCCTTTGTGGCCTACATTGTGAGTGTGTGAACTATGCTTGAACATCCTTTGAGCCTTAGACTTTTCTTGGATGAAACTTGATGCAAATGATACCTCTCTTTATCCCTTCACCCTTAATCCTCATGAAGTGTGGTTTGTTTTAATAGTCAACTCAGGCCAAAAGCCTAAGTTGGGGCTATGGTGAAAAGAGAAGATAAGTCAAGAAGTGCAAATAAGTCCCCCTTGACCCATGATTTTGAGAAAGATGGAACCCCTCCGTACAAAAAAAAATAGAGAGAAAAAGAAAAGAAAAGAATGAAAAAGAAAAAGAATGAATAAGTTGTGGAATAAAATTGTGAAAGTTGCAAAACAAATGGGGTGTACGGTATTCCATGGAAAATGAATAATGGGGTGACTTTTGAGCATGAATGAGAATGATGAAGAAAAGGAAAGGAAGTGTTGTTCATACCACATTTTATGAGGATAATAGCCACTGAGCCTAAATGACCATACCTTTACACTCAGCCCCGTTACAAGCCTTGAAAAGACCTTTTTGATCTTGAGTGAGCTGAATCAATTGTTGATTGGAAAATAAGGGTAAACCTATGGGTGGAGTCATACATGTGTTCATCTTTGTGAGTGTGAGAGTTGTTTGTGATTCCGTAGCTATAAATTGTTGAACAATTGTGTGTGAATATGGAATCATTTTTGTGTGAGGGCATTTGAGTTCCTTTGTTGAGCTTGAACTTTCATTTGAAGCAAGTATTGTGAACTTGAGAATCTTTGATAATGGTAAGTTACAACTTGAATCTTTGAGTGCACAATTGATCCTTGCATAAGTAAATTGAGTCTTGTTGTGTGCATTCATGATTGAGTCTTGTGTAGCACTGTTGGAGACATCCTTTTTGAACTGTTGAACTTGAGGACAAGCAAAAGTTTAAGTTTGGGGTGTTGATGAGTTCGAGATTTGGATTCATTTAGGTCTTTATTTGTATAGGTTAGTGTCCTCAAATGCTTGTTTTGTTCCAAGAACTGATGTAAAACCCTTGATTTCCAGGTATATGGATTGTGGAACTATGCAAGGACAATAATGTGCAAAAAGGAACGAAGTAAGCTGAAAGAGTGAAGAAAAAGAAGCCTGGTGATTGCCAAGTCTACTTGTCGAGTTGCAGAAGGGCTTCTTGACCGCCTAAAATTCCAGTGTGCCAAGCTGGGAAGGAGAAAATCAAGTCGGCGAGAGAAAGGAGCAGTCGGCGGATTACCGAGTGGTTCCGCGATATCATGTTGGATCGCCCAAAGTTACAGACCTTGAGGATGCTGAAGGCCAAGACATAAAGGCGATAAAATTGGCTAAAGGGCGCATGGCCGAATGGATCGGCGATCCCAACTTACTGCGCCGAATGGCTCTTAGCAGCACATTTTTGGCGATTATAAATACATTTTTGAACATTTAGTTTAGTATCATATTTTCATTACATTGAATTTTAAGTTGAGAATTGTAAGAATTCTGAGTATTAAGACAAGTTTTCCTTAGCTTTGAAGAATTAAAGTTTTTCACTTTTGAGAAATTGGAAGTGGGTCTTTGATATTCTTCAATTTGGACCTTTGTAAAGACGAAATCAATCTTACCCAGTTGATGGTAACTCAATTTGGTAACGATTTTTGTCTTTTTATGATGTCTAGCTAAAACTCCAATTCTTAGTGTGTGATTATGTGATTATGTGTCTGTGGGTATTGTGTTGTCATGGGTTCAGCTAGAGAGAGTGAATCCTAAACCCTTTTCCACACATTCAGCTCAAGAGAGTGAATGGACTAAGGTATAGGATGTTCTTATTATGCATGCTTGTCGATGTTCGAGAGAAATCCACTTGATTCAGGGTACATTGTTCGAGAGAAAGTTTACCTCCTCTATAGTCTAGATTATTCACTAATTTTCAGCTATTTCCTAATAGTTGCAATTACCCATTTGTCTACATTAGCCTATAATCGAATCACATCCCAAGAACCCGTCTCATTATTGTCATTTTCATATTATTTTGTTGCTGTTGTAGTTGATAATTAAAACCAAAACCCCCTTATTGGACATTCGTGTCACCCCCTGATTTGAATTATGTTTTCATTTGATAGTTTCTATTCCTATGACTGATTTGAATATGTTCACACTTTACTCTTGAATCTTAAACACGTACCACTCCCTGTGGTATTTGACCCCAACTCATTTAGTGGGTTATTATACTGATTAACAGTCGTTGACGCTTAAAATTGAGTGAAGTGTCGTTGGAACGTTATTAATCAAAATGGCACCGCTGCCGGGGAGTGGTGTTGGTTAAGATTCTTTGGTTAAGTTGAATTTTATTCTTTTTAGTTATAGTTTAATCTACTTACTTTTAGTTTTAGTTTTCATGTTGCTTGTTTAGAACAGAAGAAAGGAGAATATCTTGTAGCAACGGTGACCCAATGGACCATCCTCCTTTGAGAATGATGATTCTTAGGGATAACATCCTAAGTTTCAGGCAATTGGAGGGTGAGTCAATCCATGAGTTGTGCCTGAGATTTAAGTCACTATTTCTGCAATGCCCAACTCATGGAATCTCAGATACAATGCTACACTGCTTCTATAGAGGTATTGGTTTGGAGAACAGAGGAGTGGCTGACCAAATTACTCCAGGTGATCTCACAAGACTACCCTATGCAATAGCAACCCAACTCCTTGTCATATTGCCATGACCAACAAGGAGACTAAGAAGGACCAGATTTTGGCCACATTGTTGACTCAGCTGGATCTCGTGGACAAACAGATTATAGAATTAGAGGTACGGTACAAAAAGAAAGATCGGTACATTCTTCCTCATGAGAATAGAAAGTCAAAGGAATACGAGGGTGGAAAAATAGAAGAGATACTCTCACTCATTCTACACAAAGTTGAAGAACACGACAAAGTGTTGAGTGAGATAAAAGAGAATGTCTTACTGTTGAATCAGATGACTGCTTCCCATTCCATGTCTATTAAGCTATTGGAGACCCAAATGGGTCATGTGTTGTCTCTTCTCTACCCCATAAATCAAAATTGAGTGTGGAATTGCGTCGTGCCACGACTTTAACTAAGGCGCTTCTTGAGAGGCAACCCAAGTTTTATTGCTTTCATTTTGTTTTTGAAATAATCGTGTGTTGATTTTGCAGATTAAAGTGTTAAATGTGTCGGAAAATGTGCAAGTTGGCGAGCTAAATGTCTAGTCGGCGACTCACCGAATAGGTCGGCGAGCCTAACTTGGACCGCCGTTGGAATCAAGAAATTCTAAGGTTGGAGGCTGTAAAACTCGGCGGGCCCAGGAGGAAATCGGCGTGTCGCCAAACGGGTCGGCGACCACGACATTGTCCGCCGTTTGGACCCCCACATTAAATGGAGGTCCTGTGAAACTCGGTGAGCTAAGTGCCCACTCGGCGTGTCGCTGAATGGGTCGGCGAGCAAGACTAATATCGCCGAAAGGGCGAGAATTGGACGGTTTTAAAATCCAAAGGTTTAAACTTTAAATTTTTTCCACATTCCCTCACTTTTTAACTTCCCAAACTCACACCCGCACTATATTTTTGCATAATTAATGCTTTTTAGTCATCGATTGTGTGTTCAGATTCGGATATCTTTGCCGCCTAGCATTTCAACTTATTTATTCGGCATTAAAGGTTGGTTTTTCAAATCCCGAACTCGTATTTAGCGATTTTACTCATTTGCAATTGTGTTGATCTTAGTGAAGTGTGTTGGGCCTCTCTGATTTCATTGTTTTTGTGCTTGTGTGCATGCGTGCCTGTTTTAATTTGAGTATCTTGCCTAAAATGCCAATATTGTTGATTTCCCTAATTTTTGTGCATTAAAATTGATCTAAATTATTGGGTTGTGCTTAAATTTTATTGGGTCTAGTTGGGTGAAGTCTGAGTAACCTTTAATTATTCTAAATTACATATTTATCCCGATGATGGAGCATTTGACATCATTTCTAAGGGAAAAAGTTGTCAAATGGCCAAATTTGGCCAAACTGAGAGAAGTTTGAGTATCCCAAGGGCATGGGTCATATGGGTCTTAGTCTAATTGAACTAGTGTGTGGTTTGATTTTATTTTTGGGGGCTGCGGGGTTGATTTTTGAAGATGGGGTTGAAAGTAGGCACGTTGGGCAGTTTAGTGAGCTTGGTCGAGATCGCCGAACCACTCGACGGTTCACCGAATCCTCCTTGATCGCCTCTAATTTCAAGCAATTGTTAAGTTTGGGTACTATAACTTTCGGTGAGAAGCCTGAGTTTTGCCGAGTGCACCCGCCGACTCACTGAAAGTCTTTCTTGATAGCCCTTTTTGAGCCCCTAACCCTTAAAATACACTGTAGGTATTGACGGGCTTGTCTTTGCTCGTAGAATGCTGTCGGCGATTCGTCGAAAGGCCCCTCCCATCGCTGATATGCCATTGTTTCAAAGAATTTTTTAGCCAATCCTTTCGGCGAGCCCAATCTGGCTCGCCAAAATGATTCGGTGACTCACAGATCGGTTCAGCGAGTCTGTCTGCAACTATTTTTCTTGAAATGAATCTAACTCTTTTTGATGTTTTTTCAGACATGGCTAGAACCAACCTCGACATGCCACCTCATAAAAAAGCACGAGGCATAGCAATCAATGAAGGGCAACAAATCCCCCCAAAAAGGGAAGAAAAGATCCTCCAAAGGGAGTCAAGGGCAAAGACAAGAAGCCAACATCTGAGTTCTGGAGCACAACTCTGGCAGTGAGGGAGAGTCCTTTGACTCCCAAACTGCGTTCTTTGAGCCCGACGATGACCAGTCTCTACAGTCCGGGTGAGCAGAGATTCGTGCTAGGTCTCACCCAGACTCTTCGAGAGCTCCAGAGGCTATCCCTCCTACAACAGATATAGTGCCAGCTTCGACACCGAGTGTAGCCCAGTGCCCCCAGTACAGGTCCCTCCTCCTAGGCTACTCAATAGATTAAAAGTTGATGGGTTACAAACTATTCTTGAGGAGAAGTTTCTTTCCACTGAGGGCCTAGATGTCAAATACTCTAGGGTGAGAGAGACACTCCAGTACCATCGCTTTCAGCAGTTCACCAGGCCCCGAGGCTCCTATATTCCTACATGGGTCCAGGAGTTCTACACAGCATACAACGACTTGGTACCAAAGGGCACGAAGAAGGCGAGTGCCTTCAGACCAGTGAAGTCTATTATTGTCTGAGGAAAGGAAGTAGGGTGTAGCAACGATCACATTAATTTTGTACTCGACAGGGCTACAAGTTCAACATATGCCTATGAGGGCTTGACCACACATAGTCCCTGGATGACTTAAAGGGCTGGCTCACCCCTCTGATTTCTAATACCATCCCGAGGTAGATTGAGGCAGGAGCCCCAATAAAGAAGAGAGACTTGAATGTGGCTGCACGATATTGGTTCGGGTTCATCAGCAACTCCATCATGCCTTCCCAGAACGAGTCCATCCTCCGCCATCCTAAGGCGGCCTGACTTGGGTCGATAATATCTAGGAGGAGAATTAACATAGGACTAATCATAGAGCAGGAGATATCCATGACGGCAAAACAGAGCCAGATGTCCCTTCCTTTCCCAGTTTTGATTACGGAGCTGTGCCGGCGTGCTGGAGTTCCTCGTGATAAGATGAGAGATTTTGAGGTCTCTCCTACATCCTCCACACATATCCGGCATTTAGAGGCCGAGTACACTCGGGAGGAGGCAGACATGAGGAGAGAAACTCTGGTGGACACATCCCCGAAAGTAGATGTTGATTCTATACTTGCAGAGGCATCTTTTCCTACTCTGGTCTCTGGGCCATCAGGTACTTCCATTTCCCCCCAGACTCCTGGTACTTCTAATACTTCCAAGCCCACGAAGATCACTCAGGCCATGCTCCTGAAGATGGGACACTTAGCCCATTCTATGGATGTGAGGGCTACTCGATTGGAAGTTGTGGTACCATGGATGATCGAAGTTGCTATCCTCGCTACACTGACACTCCTACGGGCATATATTGACACTCTCACAACGAGAGTTGAGACTTGTGAGAGTAGATAGGGGTTGACTTCAGAGGTGACGGCTTTGAAAGCCGAGGTGACAAATTTGAGAAAGGATGTGGACTACTTGAAGTCCACAGACTTCACTTCACTATTGGAGCCAACGGATGATGTGGATTCCCCAATGAATTTTGAGATTCCTCCGGCCACCACTGGAGACATATATCGGGATGATATAGCAGTTGATGAGTCGGAGGCAGAGATCGATGAGGAGCAGATAGAGATGCCAAATGAGACTATCTATGGAGACCTGCCTGACTTGGAGGAGACAATTGTATAGTCAGTGATTCAGGCATCGCTGACAGAGACATCTATGGTAGGCCCTAGCGGATTGAGTGATGTTGATGTGACTCCGGGCACTGATGCCCAAGATCAGAGAGATGCACCGGACATTGATCCCCCGACAGATGGAGTGACTGTGTAGACATGATCCCTCTTTACCTCCCTCTCTGTCATTTTTATTGATTTTTAGTGGTTTTATTGCATTTGAGGACAAATTGCTTTTTGTTTGTGGTGGGGTGAGGTACTTCCATACCTACCTCTTGTGTTGATGATATTTTTTTGTATATATTGGGTTTTTGTGTCTAATTTGTGTTTTGACTATGTTTTGTGGATGTTTGAACTTGTGGCTCCTTGTTTTAATTGTAAATGATTTTGGACCCTTCCAAAAAAATTTGGCACCTCTTGTGTATTTAATTGTGGCTGTTCTTGTGCAAATATGAGTGTCAGTTGTGATCAATACCGATGACTTGAATACTGCACTCAATCGAACAAAAATGAATGTACGGCTATGATGAGGCCAAATGAAGTTGCATAGGCAATATGTGAACTTGTTGCATCTTGTTGTGACTAGCCGATTAGCGAATTGAGTCTCTTGTAATGAACATTACACACTAGTGAAAGTCTAGAGTCTTGTTTGATATTGGTGCCAATGCCTTGTGTAATGAGCTTACCGTGAACCATGTGTGATGACACCTAGAATTTGCCCCGTTGGTCCGGTTGACTAAGTTATGCAAGCTCTTGAAATGAACTTAGGCAAAAAATTTAAAGAGTGAAGCAATTTGACATTATATATCTTTTATGGCCTACCTTGTGAGTGTGTGAACTTTGCTTGAAAACCCTTTGAGCCTTAGCCTTTTCTTGGAAGAAACTTGATGCAAATGATACCTCTCTTTATCCCTTCACCCTTAATCCTCATGAAGTGTGGTTTGTTTTAATAGTCAGCTCAGGCCAAAAGCCTAAGTTGGGGGTGTGCTGAAAAGAGAAGGTAAGTCAAGAAGTGCAAATAAGTCCCCCTTGACCCATGATTTTGAGAAAGATGGAACACCTCCGTACGAAAAAATAGAGAGAAAAAGAAAATAAAAAAATGAAAAAGAAAAAGAATGAAAAAGTTTTGGAATAAAATTGTGAAAGTTGCAAAACAAATGGGGTGTCCGGTATTCCATGGAAAGTGAATAATGGGGTGACTTTTGAGCATGAATGAGAATGATGAAGAAAGGGAAAGGAAGTGTTGTTCATACCACATTTTATGAGGATAATAGCCACTGAGACTAAATGACCATACCTTTACACTCAGCCCTGTTATAGGCCTTGAAAAGACCTTTTTGATCTTGAGTGAGCTGAAATAAGTGTTGATTGGAAAATAAGGGTAAACCTATGGGTGGAGTCGTGCATGTGTTCATCTTTGTGAGTGTGAGAGTTTTTTGTGATTTCGGAGCTATAAATTGTTGAACAATTGTGTGTGAATATGGAATCATTTTTGTGTGAGGGCATTTGAGTTCCTTTGTTGAGCTTGAACTTTCATTTGAAGCACGTATTGTGAACTTGAGAATCTTTGATAATGGTAAGTTACAACTTGAATCTTTGAGTGCACAATTGATCCTTGCATAAGTAAGTTGAGTCTTGTTGTGCTCATTCATGATTGAGTCTTGTGTAGCACTGTTGGAGACATCCTTTTTGAACTGTTGAACTTGAGTTTTACTTGAGGACAATCAAAAGTTTAAGTTGGGGTATTGATGAGTCCGAGATTTGGACTCATTTAGGGCTTTATTTGTATAGGCTTAGTGTCCTCAAATGCTTGTTTTGTGCCAATAACTGATGTAAAACCCTTGATTTCCAGGTATATGAATTGTGGAACAATGCAAGGACACTAATGTGCAAAAAGGAACGAATTAAGCTGAAAGAGTGAAGAAAAAGAAGCCTGGTGATTGCCAAGTCTACTTGTCGAGTCGTCGAAGGGCTTCTTGACCGCCTAAAGTTACAGTGTGCCAAGCTGGGAAGGAGAAAATCAAGTCGGTGAGAGAAAGGAGCAGTCGACAGATCTTCGAGTGATGCTGTGATGCAGTGTTGGACAGCCCAAAGTTACAGACCTTGAGGATGCTGAAGGCCAAGACAGAAAGGCGATGAAATTAGCTAAAGAGCGCATAGCCGAATGGATCGGCGAGCCCAACTTACTGCGCTGAATGGCTCTTCGGAGCACATTTTTGGCGATTATAAATACATTTTTGAACATTTAGTTTAGTATCATATTTTTATTACATTGAATTTTCAGTTGAGAATTGTAAGAATTCTGAGTATTGAGACAAGTTTTCCTTAGCTTTGAAGAATTGAAGTTTTTCACTTTTGAGAAATTGGAAGTGGGTCTTTGATAATCTTCAATTTGGACCTTTGTAAAGACGAAATCAATCTTACCCAGTTGATGGAAACTCAATTTGGTAACGATTTTTGTCTTTTTATGATGTCTAGCTAAAACTCCAATTCTTAGTGTGTGATTATGTGATTATGGGCTGATTTAGTTTATGGGCATTGCTAATTGTTAGTTTAAATGTTGCTTAGAAGTGATTTCAATCATTAATTATGGTTTAATTTAAGAGTTGTAGTTGCAAATGTAGTTTTACTTTTGTGTTTTTGGCTTACTCGAGAGAGAGGTTTTCAAACCAAGATTAATTATTGATGGTCTGTGGGTATTGGGTGTCATGGGTTCTGCTCGAGAGAGTGAATCCTAAACCCTTTTCCACATATTCAGCTCGAGAGAGTGAATGTACTAAGGTGTAGGATGTTCTTATTATGCATGCTTGTCGATGTTCGAGAGAAATCGACTTGATTCAGGGTAAATTATTCTAGAGAAAGTTTACCTCCTCTATAGTCTAGCTTATTCACTAATTTTCAGCTATTTTCTAACAGTTGCAACTACCCATTTGTCTACATTAGCCTATAATCGAATCATATCCCAAGAACCCGTCTCATTATTGTCATTTTCACAAATCTGCTTCATCTCTTGGGTTCCTACTTGTCCCTTCCTTTGCGAGTAATTTGGAAAAACGTTATATCTTTTCCAGCAGAGAACATGCTCAACTCAATGTCATGAGTGTGAGTAACTAGATCTTAGAAGGATTTTTGTTTTATTCCTTGGAAGATGTAAAGAAGCTCCCATTGCATCCCTTGGATACACATTTCTATTGCGGAAGCTTCACCAAGCCTATTATTGCAATACACGCTCACGTTCCTCCATCGATTTATGAAATATAGAATTAGATCATCCTTTCTTTGGTGAGTATTCATGAGTTCTACCATGCTCATTGTACGCCTTGTGCTATAGAAGTGATTGAAAAACTAGTGCTCTAGTTTCTCCCAACTATCGATAGAATTGGGCTCGAGGTCCGTGTACCAATCAAAGGCATTTCCATTTAGAGAGCGGACAAACTGCTTGACAAGATGATCTCCATATGTTATAGCATTATTACATGTCTCCACAAAGTGTGCAACATGTTTCTTCAGATTTACTTTACCTTCAAATTGTTGAAATTTGGGAGGTTGATAACCACCAAGCATTTTAAAGTTATCAATTCTTGCAGTGTATGGCTTGGCATACATATGAGAAGACTTGGTGGAGACTTCATACTTACCTTTGATTGTGCCTTCAATGAACTCCTTCAAGTAATCAAGTGGGGTCATTCCTTCATAAGAAACTGACATCTCATTAACAAGCGATGTTTTCTTCGCAGGATCTTCGATCTCTTTAATTTCAACGCCCTTTCCAGGCGCATGACTCGCTTCTCCATCTAATAGTCCTTCCATCCTATCCATCAACTTATTGATTCGAGACTCTTGGTGTTGTACATGATTTGTCAATCCTTCAACAAACTTCGTCAGATTTGCAAGTTGTTCCTTAGGGGAAGAAGAAACAGTCACCATCGTTTGCATGATCATTGGAGATGTAGGAGACTAGCATGGATTGTCACATAAGTTGATCTTCAGCGGACTCACATTGCGTGATGAATGTAGAGAGGATTCATTGGTTGAATCATAGTTCTTCTTTGTGGTAGATTTCTTGGAACCAGATTGCTCAAGTAGAGCTACGGTATTCTTGATCTTTTCAACAACACTGCTTCCTCCTTCTAAAGCATTTGTGGAGGAACTTGATCCATGGAGGGGTTCCATCTTTTACAACAAAATCCATCAAGGGCAAAAAAATTTCACAAGCTTCTTAACTTTCCTCATCACCACACTGGCCTAAGTTGTCTATTCAAATTGACCAATGCTCATGGAGGTTTTAGGTAATGGGAAGAAGAGGTCAAATGTGTTCATGTTTCATCAAAAGAAAGGGTTAGGCTCAAATGGTACCAAGCTAGGTTCACACTCTAACAAGGTGGTCACAAAGAGGTATACTAGCAATTTGGTTCACTCTCCACAAATTTTGCCTAAAATCATCTCTATCATTCACCTACATTAGTCGATTGGACTAACAGGGCAAGTTCTAGGTATTACCAAGCACATATTTCAATACAATCTCACCACACATGGCATTCAACACAGTCATCAATCAAGATTCTACAATTTTAGCTCGCATGCAACGATCATCACAAGATTCATTTGAATAATCGGCCAATCGCAATAAGATGCTAAGAATTCACACATGACTAATGCAACTCTAATTTGCCTCATTGGAATTGCACAAACATATCGTTCAATCAAGAGAACTATTCAAGTCATAGGTATTGATCGCAACCGATAATCAAATATGCAAGAGAACGGCCACATTCACAAACATTAAGAGGTGAGATTTTTAATTTGGATAAAAAACCAACATTCACATTAAAAACCAAAAACTAATAGTTACACAAAGTAAGCATTCAGAGTAAGCTATCAAAAACCAATCATTCACAAAAGCAGCCCAAAAGAGGTAGGTATAAAGATACCTCACCCCGCCAAACAAAACTAGTAATTGTCCTCAATGCAACAGAAATAAACAGTTTTAAAATAAAACTAAAGACAATCAAGATCCCCCTTTCTTGCTAAGCCTGAGGTGAACTCTACACATCCGAGAGTCTCTCAATCTAGGCATCAGTGCCCGACTCAACTCTATTTTTCGCTTCATTGGAGCCCACCATCGATGTGTCCCAAAGACAGGCCTCCATAGTTTTTTGTACCATCGCGCCCTGTAGGTCCTCTAGGTCATCGTATAATCCTACATCACAGGTACCAAGCTCCTCCTCATCATTCTCAGGAGCATCAGACCTGGCGTCATCATCAGCCACATCGACATCTTCAGTCGTAGTAGTCGGAGGGATCTCAAAAATGGATGGTAACTCTTTACTTGGGACCTCAGAAAGGTCCACCATGCCGAAAAAAATAGAGAGATCCATGGATTTTAGTTCATCCACATCACGTCTCAAGATAGTAACATCGGCTCGCATAGCCTTCACATCAGCCAATTGGCGTCCACTCTGCTCACATGCCTCTACTCTCACCGTGATGACATCTAACGCTAGGCCATGTGCGGTGATCAACTCATGGTGCTATCTCAACTCATCTCAAATAGGAGCTAAGGCAGCAACAATGGCCCTCTCAATAATATCGGGGACAATAACCTCTACCCGAGAAGCACGTACATCAGCAGATTGGGCTAGATGACCCATCTTGAATAGCATTGCCTGTGTCAATGTTGGACGAGAAGCAGTAGTAGAAGTAGTAGCAGTAACAACAGTAGAAGTAGTAGTAGCAGCAGACGAAGAAGCAACAGTAGTAGAAGTGCTAGGGGTACCTGAAGGCTCACCGGCCTGAGTAGGAGGGGTTGTGTCTATCTCTAGCATCTCCACATCAATAACCAGGGAAGTGTCCATTGGCGCAACTCTACTCCTCTCAGCCTCGTCTCTAGTGTACTCAATCTCAATCCTACGGATGTTAGTAAAGGAAGTGAGAGTCACTTCCACATCCGTCTTCTCCACAAAAGGCACTCGGGCACGCGGGCACAACTTTATGATCTACACCGAGAAAGGGAGTGAAGTCTGACACTGCTTTTCCTTCATGGCCATCTCCTTCTCAATAATCAGCTTGAGATTCAATCTATCTCGGACAATAATGCATCCGAACAAGGCCGCCTTAGGATGCCGGAGTATGGACTCGTTCTAGGAAGGAATCAAAGTGCTGCTAATAAACCCAAACAATACCGTGCAACTACATTCAGATCCTTCTTCTCTATCTAAACTCCTAGCTCGATCCACGATGATGTGATGTCAGAAATCAGAGGAGCCACCCACCCCTTTAAGTCATCCAGGGTCTTCTTTTGTATATAATCCACCAAGACGTGAATTTAATTTATAGTACACCCCAGCACCTCATTAATGCCAGTGATACTGCATTTCACCTTTCTACCACACACCACCATATGATCAACCGGTGTGAATGAGCTGGCCTTCTTCTTCTCCTTTGGCACCAATCTCCCATATTCTGTATAACATTCTCGGACCCAGAAAGGCATATAGGAGCCTCGAGGCCATGTAAATATATCAAACTTGTGGAACTTGATGGTGTTCCACACTTCAGGGTACCTGTCTATCACTCCATTATAGAAAGCCACTTCTTTTCTAAAATAGTCCTCAACCCGGCAGCCTTGAGTCTGTTCAACGATCGAGGTGGAGGTGCCTCTACTAGGGGCACTGAAGATACCTGCTCAACCATCTGTGCTGGAGGTGGATGAGTCGTAGGAGTCACTAGTATTCATGCCAGATCATATAGCGCATTAAAGCGTTGCTCAGCTCACCTCTTCTGCAGAGTCTAATCATCTTCCGGCTCAGATACAGATGTCGATGATCTAGACCCCGAGTTATCCTCATAATCAGACTTCGAAGTGGTGAGGTGGGTGGCATAGATGCCCATGCTATCGGAGCTATCCTCATCCGGACGTTGCTCCATATGACCCTTTCCCTTTCCTATTCTCTTCCCCTTGTCGGAGGAAGTTTGGATTGTGTAGCTTGTGAGGAAGCAACACCCTCATGTATAACTATTCTCCGTTCTCTCTTCCGGGATGGTTGATTTCTACCTGGAACCTTAGGTCTGGCCATATCTGCAAAGCAACACAAAACGAACCAATATGTTAGAAACAGGTAAAAAAATATCAGTGTAAAATTTGCATGAAAACTCACCGACTAGTTCGGTGAGCTAAGTCGAGCTTGTCGAAAGTTACAGAACAAAATAGCACAGAAATAGCACAAGTCAGCGAGGTCGAGGGACTTTCGGCGATTCGCCAACCTCATTCGGAGAACTAAAGGTAGCTTGCCGAAAGTTACAGAATATTTCCCTAAAATTGGGGTTGACAAAGGGCGATAGTAAAGACATTCGGCAAGTCGCTGAGTGAGCTTAGCAAGCTCAGGCATATCGCCGAATGTTACATAAAAAATCATCAAAAATGAAGAACAAAAAGGCGATTGAGGGGTCACTTGGTGAACCGTCGAGTTATTCGGTGAGCTCGACTAAACTCGTTGATTGGTCTCCCGTGCCAGTTTTTTACCCCGACCTTCAATTTTCAACCTACAGCCTATGATAATGAAATTTAAGCACTATTATATGTAATTAAGTCCAGACCCATATCAGTAATGACCCCGGGGTACTCATACTTCCCCCGATTTGTCTAAAATTGACGAATCAACATCTTTTTCCCTTAAGAATGATGTCACCCGCTATATCATTGGGAAAAATCAGTTGATCGATACAATTTGGGTTACTCAGAATTCACCCTCACCAGACCCAACATACAAACAATACACACCCACGATTTCAATCAATTTAGACACAGAATTCAATAATTATGGGCTAAGCATCAAATCAAACAAAATACGTTAGAAGCCCTTAATAAAAAATCAACCAACTACTCAACATCATGCAATAGATCCAAAAAAATATAAGCATGCATTACAAACTACTAAAATTTAAGCTGAGTTTGGGACACCAACCTCAAAAGTAGATTGAAACAAATGCTAGGCAAACAAATACAGAAGCAAAAGTGCCAAAATCCCACGAGAAATTCATCCCCACACAAAAGTAATGAGCAAAATATAATCTAGATATGAAGTGCAGGAATGCAAGAGTCGAAAGATGTGAAATGAAAGAGAATTTTGAATTTAAAATTGTTAAGGCCATTTATGACCCTTCAGTGTGCGCCCTAGTCGGCGAGATTGAACTATGTCGCCGATCATTCGGTGATGCGCAGAATGGTGTTTTTACCCGCCGAAGTTTACAAAACTCTAACCCTTTGGTTGGTCAAAATGGCGGTCTAGATTGGGCTCGCCGACCTGTTCGGCTAGTCTCCAAACGGTACCTAAGCTTGCCTAATTGCCTTTTTCCCCCAAAATTTCAAATTCTCAACCTGCACATCTAACACCCGTTATTCAAACACCAACATTAAAAACTAAAACCTTGGGTTGCCTCCCAAGAAGCGCCTTATTTAACGTTGTGGCACGACGAACACACGCTTTCAAGCTTCATTCTTTGGGTTAACCATGGTATCACTCGGTAATTCTCCTTTTGGTCTTGGGTTCAAATGAGTCGAGATTTGACCCATTTGTGTTTCCAACTGCTTAATCGATATCGAATGTGAGGTAATTGTTTGGTTCAAAGATGAGACGTCATCTTTTATTTCCTTCAGCACTTTGTCTGATCGTCCACTTTGTTGAGAATGCGTGCAAGCATATCTGCAGCTCGGAAATTTTTAGGATCAGCCCTCTGTTCTTTTGGCTTTTGATGCTCATAGAGAGGTACATATCGTTCTTTGTCACCGTCCTGCTCTCTTCAATTCGTACCACGGTCACGCCATTCCCTATATTGGTCTCTCCATCCACACCCTAGTTGACTGAATCTAGACTTCGGTATAAGTATTGTAGCAACACATTGTTCAAGAGTTCATGAGTTGGACATTCGAGCAGCAACTTCTGTAACCTCAACCATGTCTGATGAATCGCTTCACCATCCACTCTCTTAAAGTTCTAGATATTATCTCTCAATGTCACCATCTTCGAGGGAGGGAAAACTTTACATAAAACGCATCAGTGAGCTCCTCCCAAGAAGTGATTGAATCCCTTGGTAAATCAACCAACCACTTTGTTGCCTCCCCCATTATGGAAAAGGGAAATAAACAAAGTCGGACTGACTTCTGAGTGATGTTCTTCAAAGAAAATGTCCTACACACATCCATAAAATTTTGAATGTGGTCATTAGAATCCTCAATAGCTACACCTCCAAATACACCCTTCATATGCAACAGCTGCAACATAGTGCTAGTCACATGAAACACCGCATTGCCCACAACCGGAGGCAATCGAATAGCACCCGCACTTCCCAACTGATCTTCATTGACATCGTCCAAGTTACCGATGTCATCATTGTGCCCAAGTTGGCTAGCATTACCCCCGTTAACACTCAAATCTTTACCTGTTTAAGAGCATCCAACAAAGCACAAAAATAAGTTGATTCAACTACAACACAATCAGTTCACAACTAAACTTCACTAAAAGAATTCTAAACACTATTCCCCGGCAGCGGCACCATTTTTGATAATGCTCAACTACACTTCATCCGATTCTAAGTATAGGCGGTCGTAATAAAGTATAAACCCAACGAAGAGTTGGGGTCGATCCCACAGGTAGTGATACGGTAAAGAATTCAATTACAAAGTAAAATAGTGTTCTAATCGTTTGTAGAAGTAGACATTTTTTAAACAATTAAACTAAATCTCAAGGGGTTGAAAATTAATGTCAATTGGGGGGATTAGAGTGAACAATCAACAACTACGAACAAACGGGGGTAATCAAGTAGACAGGGATCCTGTGGAGTGTGATCAATTAAATGCCAATTTCACTAAATAAATGATTATTATTTACTAGAAATCGGTTAATCTTAGTGGGTAGGCTAGGCTTTAAGTGCAATAGCCATTTCTCAATCAACTATCACAAATCAAGCGAGTTCTCTCGAACCTCGACAAGCATAACACATATAAAAATCCCAATACCTCAATCAATCTACTTTTTCAAGCTATATTAGTAGGATAGAATTTAGACTCACTTTCTCAAGCTAAGTCCACAATAACTCAATCACTGCAGTCATCAATTAATAGTTTTAACTCTAAATCCTCTTTCTCAAGCAAGCTTAGAATGCTAAACTAGAATTGCATTTGCAACTACAATTCATTAATTAAAAATCAACTACTAATTGAAACCACTTCATATCAACAATCAAATCAATAAATACTAACACCCATAAGCTAATTGAAGCATTCATCACATAATCACACCCCCAAGATTGTCGGTTTTAGCCACACATCATAAAGAGCAAGAAATAGTTACCAACTATGTTTTTCATCAACTTGGGCAACAATCCACAAGTCTTCAAAATGCTCAAATTGAATTCGAAATCAAATAAACCCTAAATCTCTACTCAAAAAGTTGATGAAAAATGTTAGGAATCAAAAAACCAAAACTAGAAAATGTGGGAACTCTCAAAAACTTTAGAACTCCTTTTTCTCCTTTTGAAAATTGAATTTATACGTTCCCAAATTTTCACCTTTGGAACCACTTAGCGAAATATGCCAGGTGTCGCCGAGTGATTCTTTCCATCACCTTGTTGGATTGGATTTTCCACACCTCCCTTCTGTGACTTTAGGCAATCAAAACTTCCATTGTCGAAACTCCAATCTCCTCACCGAGTTGGCTTTGTCCATGGGATGGCCTGCTATAACTTTTGGCGAGCTGAAGAGCCACTCGGCAACTTGCCTTCATGGCTTCAAATTAGCATTTTAACATCAGTTTAGAGCATACAATAGTCATTGAGGACATTGAAACTCTGAATATTATGCCCTAAATGAGTCAAAATACCCGACTCATCAGATTATCACTATCAGCTTCACAATTTGTTTTCTTCACAATACTTGCAGGTGTTGATCCCGAAAGTGATTTACCACTCCTAGTGGTGCTAGCCATGCAATGCACATCCTTCTTCGGATTTTGAATTTTTTTACTAGGTAATGTCCCATTCTTTCTCTGGTTCAATCAAGATGATAGTTGCCCCCATTTGCTGCACTAAGTGTTTTGCGGAAGTCGAATGTGAATCCACCAGTTGACTCATGTTAGAAAGATCACTCTTCAAATCATTTACCCCTAAGTCTGTAGATTCAACCCTATGCATTACCTTTGCTAACATATCTTCCATCCTGGAGCTTCCAGACTAAGGCTGGGCACCGGATCGGGTTGTACCGGCACCGTTCTGGTCCGTTCCGGTTACTGTTACGGTATGAAAGTATTTGGGATGGAATGGAATACATTGAACCGCTACTCGAAATGGGACGGTATCATGAATTGGTATAGGTATACTGGTATCGGTTTATCCCGGTTCCAGTTCGGTTCGTAAAATTGGATTAGTTTTTTTTTTGTCATTGTTTTATACTTTTATTAGCATTTCTTTTTTGGTTATTTATTTTTTTTAAATTACAAACTTAAGTTATTTAAATTACAAGTTATAACTTATAACTTATAACATATAACTTATAAACTTCAAAAGATTCAAATCTTGAAAACTTATAACATAAACTCAAAAACTTTAAAAAATAATTTATTAAACTTAACTTACATACTTATAAGTAAAAAAATTAAAAAATATCTTTAAAATAAACTTAAGTAAAATTACAAATAAACATTATAAATTTCAAAACTTAAATACTTTATAAACTATTAAACTTAGAAAAATAAAAACAACTTTCATATTTTCGTAAATCAAAATAACTTTAAAAAAGTTATTATTTTTTGAAATAGCTATATGTGTTGTCCCATTTACCCCATCCCGTTCCATTCCAGTTTGTTCTGGCTCTATCCCGGTATACAGTGGGACGGGATGGAACCAATTTCCATTTCGATAATTCTGGTCCGGTTCATCTCGGTACCGGTCAAACCATCCCGGTTTGGTCCGATACCGGTTCATTCCGGTTCGATGGTCCCATTCCAGTCTGGTTCCCAGTCTTATTCAAGACCCATTACGTGCTTTATCTCTTTACCTAGAGTTACATACACACCACTAGGGTAATTTTTGAAACCATCTTTAAAGTGCCAATTTCCTTGGTCCCGATTTCCAAATCTGTCATATTGTTCCTCTTTCTGATAGTTCGACCTTGATTTCTCAAATTATAGCCTTGGTTACTTGATTTATAATTATGGAAACCCCCATGATTGTTAGATACTTAGCTTTTTCGTCATAGTCCAATTCTTGGTCCTCATATCTACCTACAACACCTACTGCGTTTACTTTTTCTGGACCATCTGCTAGTAAATGTTCAGTGAGCAAATCCATCTGAGTTTTCATATGTGCCATGTCTTGGTAACACTATTCTTCTCTCCTCCAAGGTTCTACCAACATTTCTAATGTGAACCCCAGCTCTCCAATATTTGACTCTCTGGTGTGCCATGCCATGTTATTCTTTAACACTTTATCTAGAATAGATGTGGCCTGTGCAAATGTTTTCTCCACGAAATATCCTCCACAAAATGCATCAACAACTGGTTTGGTCACAAAATTAAATGATCAGTACAAAATTTCCATTAGATGCTCGCCAGTCAGCTTAAGGTTTGGGCAGTGTTTCAGTTTTTGGCTAAACCTCAACCAAGAACCATGCAGAGGTTCAGTGTGTAGATGTTTGTGCCCACCAATATCATCTATGAGTTGCGGCTTCTTTGAAGGTGGAAAGAACCTTTCCAAGAATTCATTTCTCAATTGCCGCAAGGTAGTGATATAATCATGTGGAAACTTATTAAGCCACTTTATTGCCTCCCGAGACAGAGACAATGGAAACAACCTCAATTGAATTGTTGTTTGACTTCTCCTGGAATTTCTAAAGATTTGCAAGTAGCAACGAAATTCATCAGGTGTTGATTTGGATAATCTCCAAATGCCCCCCTAAAAACCCTTTCAAGTTCAGCAGCTAAAACATGGTACTAGTGATTGTGAATTTCACACATGGTGGTAATTATGGGAGAGTTATGGACCTAGTGACCCCAACTCTATCTATGTCTGCATCATCATCATCTAGAGCAAATTTAATGAGTTATTTCCCTCTGCCTCTTGGGGCTGGCTGATGATCTTGCTGAGCTAGATCTTCTTCATTATCATCAACTTTATCACCCACATTCAAATTGTTCCCGTTGTTACCATTACTTGTGCGGGCTCTGGCTTATGTCTGAGCAAGGTTTCTCAGCCTCTACGCTTCACACTCTTGAGCATTCATCTTTCTGTGAATAGACCTTGCAAGTTTGGGGTCGTAAGGAATTAATAGTTTTCCCTTACTTTGGGTACTTGGCATGCACTATCATGTATCCTACACAAACTAAAACAATAAACCAAAAAGTAAAATTAGAAAATATGACAGTGTGAAAAAACACACACTTGATTTAATTTATAACTATATTCCTCGGCAGCGGTGCTAAAATTTGATACGCCCAAATTTACACTTCAATTAAGGAGATTAAAGCAGACGTCGTCAAATATAGAACCCAATGAGGTTGGGGTCGAATCCCACATGGAAAAGGGCGAGAACTAAGTCGCATGCGGTTATTTAAGTGTTAGTTAGTTACTTCCGAAACAAAATGGTAAATGGGAGTGTTTTGGGAAACTGTTTGAAAGTCAATTCGTAACAAGGAACATTCAATTATCTCACTTGATTTAGACTGAATATAAAGAATTAATCAGGATTGTGTTCACTAAGACTCCTTGACCATTTGTCAGGCAGATTACAAAACTAAACTCTACATTCTTTGGTGTATCAGTTTATCACCCATGCACTATAATTAATTATTTCTCAACCACATTAAATGTATGTACATTTCATTCTCCCGAACTAAGAGTGTTTATCTTATTACAGTAATGTAGCTCAAGTACTTAATCTTGCAACAACATCAACTTTTAGACGGGTTCTGTTGCCTGAATCTTGTTATTAACTCTATTTCCAGGTTTTACACCCTTTTACTCAAACAAGTGAAACATAGGGTATGTTCTTATGTTTGCAACCATTAGAAAATTAATCAAATTAAAGAGTTAATAAGATATACGCTTACAATGTAGAGTTCATTCCATAATATCCCTTATTTTAGGTCAAGTCGTCATGGATCCCTCAAGTCTTGGTTGTGGGGTTTAGCCACTCATGCTTAATGAAACAAGATAAATAATTGCATTCATTCGAGAAGTAGATACTTACAAGAGATAAAAATAACCAACACTTTGATTTCAATTAACATGGAAACTCTCGTACAAACTAAGTCAAGAGCAATTGTCTTCTTAGATCAAAACAAAATACATAAATCAATCCAACAAAAAGTATTTACAGTTCCCATGAATTCAAATTTAAAAAACAGAAAGTGCAATTCTTGAGGCTCATCTAACGATTAGCATGGCAGCCTGTCATAAGAGTAATGGTCTGTAAGACCAACCATCAATAACTTCTTAACATATGGATAACTTTTGTAGTGTGACCTTAGTGATAACGGCTCGTCAAGAGGTTGGTGTCCCATCAATTGTTGTTGTCAATGTTGCCTGAAACATATGCACCTCTTGCACATGTGACGAATCAACTAATGGTCTGGCACTGGTCTGACATCCGGTTAGTGATGTCGTCAGGGGTATTTTTCTTACATTTAGCTCCATTTCAGTTTCTTTCTGTCTCGAAACATTTCCTGACTAACAGGGTGTTAAGCTATCAAAACGATATTGTTATTACTTGAGATTGCAAATGTTTTTAGTAAAAAGCAGCATATGTGACATCAAAATATCGGCATATCAACGACCACCGTCCACGAGCCTTAAATCTTTCGATGGTATGTGGACTGATGAGTCCTAGATTTGAACTCATTTAGGGCTTTATTTATATAGATTTAGTATCCTCAAATGCTTGTTTTGTGTCAATAACTGATGTAGAATCCTTGATTTCCAGGTATTTGGATTGAGGAACAAATCAAGGACACTAATTTGCAAAAAGGAACGAAGTAAGCTAAAAAGAAAAGAAAAAAGAGCCTGGTGATCGCCAAGTCCATTTGGCGAGTCGCCGAATGGCCTCTTGACCGCCTAAAGTTCCAGTGTGCCAAGCCCTGAAGGAGAAAATCAAGTTGGCAAGAGAAAAGAGCAGTCGGCGAATCGTCGAGTGGTTCCGCGATGCAGTGTTAGATCACCCAAAGTTACAGATCTTGAGGATGCTGAAGGCTAAAGTAAAAAGGGTCCTTCGCCAAATGGTCCTTCGCAACATATTTTTGGCGACTATAAATACATTTTTGAACATTTAGTTTTGGAGCTTTTATCATTATCAAGTATCTTATTTTTGAACTCTGAGTTTTGGGAGACATTTTTCCTTAGCTTTGAAGAATTGAAGTTTTTCATTTTTGAGAAATTGGAAGTGGGTCTTTAAGATTCTTCAATTTGGACCTTTGTAAAGATGAAATTACTCTTATGCAGTTGATGGAAACTCAGTTTGGTAACGATTTTTATTTTTTTATGATGTCTAGCTAAAACCCCAATTCTTGGGGTGTGATTAGGTGATTATGGGCTGATTTAGCTTGTGGGTATTGTTAATTATTAGTTTAAATGATGTTTAGAAATGATTTCAATCAGTAATTGTGGTTCAATTTAAAGAATTGTAGTTGCAAATGTAGTTCTACCTTCGTATTTTTGGCTTGCTCGAGAGAGAGATTTTAAAATCAAGATTACTGAATTAATGGTCTGTGGGTATTGGGTTGTCATGAGTTATGATTGAGAGAGTGAATCCTAAACCTTTTTCCACAAATTCAGCTCGAGAGAGTGAATGGACTAAAGCGAAGGTTGTTCTTATTTGCATGATTGTTGGTGTTCGAGAGAAACCAACTTGATTCGAGGTAAATTATTCGAGAAAAAGTTTATCCCCTCTAAAGTCTAGCTTATTCACTAATTTACAACTATTTACTAACAGTTGCAATTACCCATTTGTCTGCATTGGCCTATAATCGAATCACATCCCAAGAACCCGTCTCTTTATTGTCATCTTCGTGTTATTTGTTGTTGTTGTAACTGATAGTTACAACAAAAACTCCCTTATTTGACATTCGTGTCACCCCTTAATTTGAATTATGTTTTTATTCGTAAATATCGATTCCTATGGCTGACTTGAGCATATTCGTACTTTCCTATTGAATCTTAAACACGTACCACTCCCTGTGGGATTTGACCCCAAATCATTTAGTTGGGTTATTATACCGACTACCAATCGTTGATGCTTAGAACTAGATTAAGTGTCCTTGAAATGTTAATCATGGACCCTCTCATCCTATC
Organism: Solanum piurae; assembly: GCA_029582685.1. Taxonomy (NCBI): domain Eukaryota; kingdom Viridiplantae; phylum Streptophyta; class Magnoliopsida; order Solanales; family Solanaceae; genus Solanum; species Solanum piurae. The sequence goes on along the minus strand of JAJOOO010001141.1, from coordinate 24,187 downwards.
GATGCCCTGAAAGTTTCTGATCTTTCCTTCCACGATTGGTTCAAAAGTCTGTAGAACCTTACATGGACCGTACAAACCATCGGTGAACCTCTATTTAGCCAATTTTTCCTAAAGTCTTGTGGTATGGTCTACGGACCCATCTACGGTTCGTATACAAAACTATGACCCATGAATACCATCTAGCCTGGCAACCAAAAAATTTCAACTTTCTGAAGATTGATCCATTGACAGGTCTACAGTCCGTGGATCTCTCTTCAGGCTGTAAAGCCTCCTGTCAACCCCTGCATCAGTAACCTTTATGCACCAGATTCTATAATTTCCCCACTTGAACTAGCTCTTACACTTCTGAGGTGTTTCAACGGGGATTTCCAGTAAGGGACTATCTATTTTAGCGGTCCTAGGACTGCTTTTGTGGTAGTCGCTTAAGTGTAAAGGAATTCAGATAAGCGGAGCCCTCCAGCGAGAGCCTAGCCGCTTTTTAGTGGCAAAGGTACCGCTGTAGTAGAAAATGCGCCGCTTCGGTGGGGTCGCCTAAGCAGCCAAGTGACTAGTTTAGCGGCCATCACTAGTAGTGTATACCCATTTTTTGCTCTTATTCCTTGTTTGTTCTACAAATCGCGAGTCTTAGAGGGAATGTTTTTAAGTGTGAATTGTTGGATTATGTTAGGATGAGGTAGAAGTGTACGTTCAGTTGTTGATTCAGTCGTTAATTACGCGTTTAACTCGTAAGTCTCCTTCTGTATTCCTTCATTTAGTTTTTTTTTGGTTAATTTTGGTTCTTATTGATGCATGAACTATTTTGGATTGATTTAATCTCGGATTTCTGCCCATCTTTAGGGCACGAGCTCCTTAAGTGGAATGAGACCAATTGACGGAGTTTTGAGCTGAAGTGGATATCCCTTGTGACTGTGAAAGTGGTTTGTTCTAGGGGCTATTCTTGCATGATGATGAGCGGAATTTATTGGAGTTCTTAAGAAGGTATACTAACCACGGTACAAGGTCCAGTCACACTTTTAGGTACCACGGTTTGAGGTCCAGCAACACTTCACTAGGCATCTTTTGAGTCCGAACACACTTTTATTAGCCTGGTTTGAGATCTGACATCTTATTTCTATTGGCTTCTTTGGGGTGCCTTTATCTCGCTACGAGTTCGGGGTTGGCCGTTTCAATTTCGGATTATACTTAGTCATATGTTTAAAAATATGTGGAAGATCAAAATTAAATAATTAATATATGTAGTACTTTCAAATTTAAATTTCATCTTTATTTCATGTTTAGTGATCTAACTAGATCATGTTGTGATACCACTTATTGAATTTTTTTATATAATTCACCCAAGATAACAAGTAAATCATTAGATAGAGATTTGAATACATAAGAATGAAAATGGAAACTAACTCTGTTCTATTGCAATAACTTGATTGAAGAAGACAAGATCTTCTAAAGTTTGAGGATTGTTTTATTTAGTTGTTCTTTTCTAAGATGAAAAGAGAAGATAAAAGGTCATCATTCTTCTCATTTAGGGACCATGTTTATTTATAGATTTTGAGTTATCTTTTCACGTTGAAAAGATACCTTTTTCAATAAGCCTCCATTAAGCTTAAGAACATATTCATGGGTTTTTTAAGTTATCTAAAACAAATCTATATAAGTAGATATTTATTTTTAAGGCTTAAAAACTTTAATACTTTATTAAATCATACCATTAATGTCTTTAATAACAACATATTTAATTACAAATATATTAATATGTAAGTCTATAAAATATATAAAGCACTCGCACACCATTCATCGTTTGAGTTTGCATTTTTCTCTTCAAATTTTATTCCTTGTTACTAATATATTTGAATTTGTATTTATTTAATCTAAAAAGTTCGGACAGATCGTATAAAATACATGTGTCAAGAAATCTTATTTTACAAGAAAAGGAAAAGATAAGCTTCTTATGTTCTTTAATACTCCCTCTGTCCATTTTATGTGATATTATTTATTTTTCGAGAGTTAAACAATTTAAGTTTAATCGAAAATTTATACGTGGAATTTTTAATTTTTTAAAATGAAATTTAGATATTTATAAACTACGTAAAAAATATTATAAGTCACAATGATTGGCAATTCAAAATAATTAAAGGATATATAAAAAATTTATAGTAAAAAATTGACTTGATTGAATCTCGAAATAAAAAAAGTGCCACATAAATCGGGACCGAAGAAGTAATGTTTATCCAGTATATTGCATTTCTCTTGGCTGACGCAATGTCATACACTATACTTATCAAGACTTGGAACCCAGACAAAAAATTCTTGTCAAGGGGGAAAAGAAAGATAATGACACAAATAGATAATGACAAAATTTAGAAAAGAAAGACTAGAAAATCAGTAATTTTTAGAAACGTCGTGCCAAAGAGGACACCAATTTAGAGAGGAAAAAAAAATCTTCATAGTAGTCTGGATATACATCATTTTCATATACTTTGCAAATAATGAAATGCTACCAATTGATCAATGTTTATTTTTCAATTTGTCTATTTTAAGATTAAGAAGAAAAAATTGATTTGAAGATTAATTCAAGTAAAACAATTATTTCGCTCAACTGAGGCTTTTTTATTTAAATAAATAAAATTCAAGTTCATAAAAAACGTAATCGTCTTTCAAATAATTTAATTTAACTTCAGCTACTTTTTGTTTCACATTCAACTAAATAAAACCAAACCTTGTTAAACAAGGGAAAAGGGCCTGAAATACCCCTCAAATTTGTCATTTGGAGTTGATATGCCCCTTGTTATGAAAGTGGCTCACATATACCCTTACCGTTATACAAACGGCTCACATATACCCCTACCGTTACAAAATGAGCTCACATATACCCTTCATTTAGCGTAAGTGAAAAAATTAGTTTTAAATTTATATTTTTGACTTTTAATTTTCTTAAAAACTATTTAGGGGTATATATGATTCTTCTAGCAAAGTTCAAGGTATATTTTAATCTTTTTCATACATAAATTATTTTTTGACTTCTTTGATTATAATTATTTGAGTTTCTTATTCTTATTTTATTTTTTTCTTTCATTCCCTAGTGTAAAGAAAAAAAATTAAAACTATTTTTTCGTGTCTATATTATAATTTAAAACTATTTTTTTGTCTATATTGTAATTTAATTTTTGTATTTGAAGAAAAAAAATTGGTCATCTATATTAAGTTTTACAAGAATATTAGTGAAACATAAATAAATTTGACCATCAAAATAATAAATCTAAATTAGTCATTGAAATAAAAAAATGTCAAAAATAATAATATATGTTTGAGGAGGATTAAATATACTCATATGAAATTATATTTTATTTTTTAAAATAATAAAAAAGTAAACTAAAATTATTATTTTTCATTTCCGTTAGAGAAAAAGGGTATATGTGAGTCATTTGTATATAAGTAGGGGTATATATGAGACAATTTCATAACGAGGGGTATATCAGTTCTAAATGACAAAGTTGAGGGGTATATCACACCTACGTGCTGGTAAACGAAAATCACCTCGACCGGATCAGAGTAAACAACAATATCGGCCACCAACTTTCTCAAAAAAAGGGGAGATCTGCTGCTTACTGCTCACGAAAACATCCGACCTATACTATAGTCAAGTCATTCGCCTATCTTTTTGATCTCCTTTCCTTCTATTCATCATATTTTTGGCTTTGATCCAATAAAAAATAGGGTTGATGGTGTTGGCTAAAAAAGACCCTTTTCCCTTAAAACAATATCTTATTATAACGGTACAGTTTTGTCTAAATCAATTTTTCATATTATATTTTACTTCTCTATAATAGTATTTTATCAATAATAGACTAATAGTAATAACATTCATTATAGTGATACACTCTTTGTAACCCCTTTATAACAATCACATAAAATAGTGTCATAGCATATTGTAAAAAATATATTTCGTGTAAAAATAAAATATTACATTATTTATATAATTATCATTAATATTATGTGGTACACATAGTAAAATTTCAAAACATGATTATCTAAAAGGTAAATATTATATTTAAATGTGACCTATAAATTATGCGATAACTTCATAAGGAAAGACTATTGATATTTATTTTTCTTTATAGTCATACTCTCTTTTTTTAAATAAATTAAATTGATTAATAAATATATCATTATTTTTGTACAGAAAATTGTTAAACTAATTATTTACATATTTTATTTATAACTAGGGTGATTCTTGGTTATGGTTAAAAATTTAAATCGAATTGCAATCCGAACCAAATCAATTTAAAATTTTGATATTTGGTGTATTTTGGTTAGGTTTGATTTTAAATTTTAAAAACTGATACTATTTGGTTTGATTTAACTAAAAAACAACTGTAAAAATAATCAAATAGAATAGAAAAGTTAGATATATAAATTTTATAACTATTTATATATTATTCATAAATAAAATATAAATATTTTTTTAAATTTTTATTAACTTAAGTATTTAACTTTACAATTTTGTCAAGCCCAACACTTAAATTTTAACCTAACTATTACAATCTTAAGTCCAAGTCCATCAAAATTCATTACTTTAGTCTTTACTTACCTTCCTCACATAAGATAGTTACATTTTTTTCTCTTAATTGAATCACTTTGTTCGTGGAATAATAATTCTAGTATTGCTTAATTAATTGCTTAATTGAACAGACAATAGCTTTCATGTGGATTGTTCATGTACTAGTTTGTGTCTATCGAGATATGTATGTCCTAAATGATTTATTACTTTCAAACCGAGAAGATCAGAAAGACCGAACCAAACTGACGATAACCAAACCAACGATATTTTTTTTTATTTAGTTCGGTTTAATTTTAGAAATTTAAAAAACTAACTAGATTGATTTGATTTGACTTTAACTAATAACGATCCAAATCGAACCACAAACACCCATATTTATAACAATTAAATAAAATCTAAACATCAAAATTCATATTAATATAAGAATTATAAAATTTTACTATATTATCGGAAACGAATCTATGATGACAGTCAAACTATATACCCCTTCTTTGCAGTAATGTTCATTTCGTGCCACCCAAATTAATTTGTCTACTTTCTAATTTCACCAACCCCTTATTTATATCTTCTATACGATGCTTATATATAAATAAATATAGTAGAGAAAATATCAATCATTTCAAAAACCATCACATTTTATAATTAGCCATGAAAATCCAGGTTTCTATCTTATTTACTACTTCCCTTCTTCTCCTCTTACCCATACTTGTCATACTTATCATCAAGTATTACAAAACATCAAACCCCTTATATCATTATTATCATTGTAAAGATCATTACAATGAAAACTTATTTCTTAATTTACTTTTTCCATTAATATCTTCTTCCTTTTCTTTTTTCCAGTACCTGGTAAAATATTATTTTTGAAGTACAGAGGTACATAACGAATGACAAATTTGCGCGTTCAAGAATTTCTTTCTTTTTCCCTTCGGTAATTCATAATAAGATATATCTCAATATTTGTGATGTGCTAAAAATACTTGACTAATGACCATTTATATCAAAAGAAAAAATCTGATTTCTCACACCTCTTGTAGAGGTGAGTTGTAACATTTATCCAATTATATATGGCATGATATTATTTATGTTTTTCATCATATCTTGACACATTCACTTTTAAGAATGATCGAGTTTTCACGATGCTTATCACAAGTAACATTCTCTTCAAGGTATTGACTATAATCATATATACATGCTTCGTAATTTTTTCATTAGAAGTACATTGTCCAACTTAGAAATTTATCATACTTATATGACATACCTTGACATCACTTCTGAAAGTCAAATTCACCTTCACTTTATATTTTTTTATTTTGATGGAAATGGTAATGAGACTTGGTGATGGGTTGACTTGTACATATCGATTAATTCTAATGATGAAAAAGGAGTAATAAAAGACAATGTGATTAATTGTTGGTGTGTGATGTGTTGAGAATGATTTGAAAGGCTTGTTGACTCATTGTGATATTGTATCACGATTGTGTTGTTGTGAATTGTGCATTATTATGAAAATGGTCATCTCCTCATTATTTGTGTGAACATGTCATTTGCATTGTTCTGAGACTTGATTGTGACAAGTGTTATGTGAATTGAGAAAGAGTAAGAAATTAAAAATGATGTACCATTTCGAGGGACGTGTCGCGCGCCACGACGGATACTATATTTTGAGGGACGTATCGCACGCCGCGATTCTATTATCAAGGGACGTGTCGCGCGCCGCGATGGATGCATGGATAGATATGTCCCCCATGGGTCCCGGACTGAGAGACAGCGGGTGTGTATCGTTAGGTCATACATGCATCACTATACTCGACATTGCATATCATTGCATTGCACAATTTTTTCATTGATGAACTTGATCTTGTGTGTTGCTGGTCTTGTGAGTGCCTTTCTGGGAAAGTTGTGATTGATGAATAATGAGTTGTTGTTGAGGATCTGTAATCTCTTAGAGTGTTGTTGTTGAGTTGTGTGCTATGTAAACTTTGAACTGCTAGGTTGGGCTGGTTTTATGCAGATTGTAGTTGTGGAGGTTCGGTTGGGATGAAAAGAGTACCTGTATTTTATTCCCTTAGCTTGTGTTTAGAGGTTTACTTGTTGAGTATCGTATAGTTTGGTACTCACCCCATGCTTCTACATTTTTTGTAGGTTATGAGCTTGGGTTTTTGTGATACTTTCCATCCTCTTCTTTTTCGAGGCTTCTCGGAGATTTGTGAGGTAGCTATTTGTCATATCATCAGACCTTCTTACTCCTATTTATGATCTTGTTCTATTCTAGAAACAATGTCATATGAGACTTGTATCTTTCTTTTGATTCAATTGTAATACTTTAGAGGCTTGTACACGTGATAACCAGGTTTTGGGGTATTTTTAAGTTGATTATAAATTTTCGCATTTTTTTGTAATGGCTGAGTTTTAGGCTGACTTGTCTTGGTGGGATTAGACGAGTGTCATCACGTTCATTTTTGGATCGTGACATTTTTTCATCAAGAGCACATTAGTTTGCTTGATCATCATTTTATCATAACTATGGTAAATAGGACTAAAACCCAACATCTTACCCTCGTGATTCGAAGAAACTTGAATTCATCATTTTACCCTCCACCAATGAGGTAACAAGCCAAGGTGTAACGTGGCTCACCCATAAGTCTTTTAAAAAGATACTAGTATACATACCCGCGCGTTGTGCGATTTGTTGATAAATATAATTTTAAATATTAATTTATTGACAATTTAAAAAATTAAATTATTGTAAATGATATTGTAAAGTTTATTTGTTTTAACATTTAGCCCCTTCATAGGTTCTAATAGAATATTTATAAAAATTATTCAATATAATTAAGGTTAGTTAAGTGTCTAAATATGGCGATAATAATTTTTAGCATTAATTAATTTATTTTTAAAAATTTATTCAAAATATAAATACTCACACCCTATCTATATCATCCCCTTGTTAGAATAATCATAATGATATAATAAAATTTAATCGTTAGATAAAAAAAATATAACTAAGAAAACTTTTATGATTACAATAATGCGAAGAATAAAAATAATAAATTTTATGCTTATCTGTAACACCCCAAAAATTTCTAAGTTAAGACTCAAACTATTCTTCATTTACTTGTAGGGTCATACCGGGTGATTCTTAAACTGCCCATATGTGTAAAGATAAATTCTTTAGTGTGAGAATGATTTTGGATATCAATTAAGGTCACTAGAAACTCCTAGCACAAAGTAGAGTTGAAAGTTTCCTTATCGATTAAGTTTTGATGTAAGATTCTCTTTGGGTCCGCTTCAAATGGCCATATCTCTTAAAATATAAAGAATTACGTGGCCCATAACCTATCAAATTAAAGGTATTTAAATCTTCTTTTCAACGCCACCAATTTTGCGTCAATCCAATTTCCGAGTAAAAAGTTATGACCATTTTAGTAACCTAATACAATGCAGTGACGAATTAGCCAACGTGAAAACATTAAAAAGGGTTGTTTTGATCTTTTTATCTCTAAGAAAACCCTAAATGAATTTCTAGAATAATTAAATGCCCGAAACAATCAAATTTTCATCTCTTAATTCATCATTCTCTTCTCTCTCAAACCTTAAGATAAAACTCTAAGGAAAAATCAAAGTAGAAGACTTCATTCAAGATTCTTTCAATCTTTTTCAAGATTCTTTTTCAAGGTAATTCCTTCTCCAAGAATTCCATTCTTTCCAATTCAAATTCCTTCATACAATTATGAATCGCTAATGAAAATCATAATTCTTGGCCATAGAGATTTCAAGAAACTAATTCAAAGAATCTCAAGAAAGGTTTTCTTGATTGTTCTCCTTCAAGCTAGGGTTTCAAGGCTTTTAATCAAGTTCTTCTTCAAGATTCATCAAGATACTTAAGAACCTTGTTCTTCCAGGTATATAAGGCTATCATAGTATTGGACTAGTTCATCCTCACGCCCTACATCTACTTTCAAATCAGTAAAAGAGAAATCTAAGATTTGATCCCTAGATTTGAGTATTCTTGAGATAAGTTGATTTTAAGTTATTGATTTCTTGATTCTTTTTTAAATTATATTCCTAATTATTGAATTGCTATATGTTATGCATTAAGATTCTTTAGTTGATTCGTTCATGTCTATATTTCAACATGAACCCTATGAATTGAGTATTCTTGAGATGAGTGGTGTCCTTGAGTTCTTGCGTTCTTGAGTTGTGAGTACTGAGTTTTCATATTGCTATTAAGATCCTTGATTTGAGTCGTTCATGTCCATAATTCCGCATGAACCTTATGAATTGAGTTATAAATTTTGAGAAGCTTTTTAAAGCCAACACTTGAGTTTTAAATTGAGTTTCGAGGAAGTAAAGATAAGTTTTGAGAAAGAGTTTATAAAACATGATTAGTATGACAATCGAGTATTCCATCAATGTTTAAGCAGTATGGTATCTAGATATACCATCAATGTTCATGCAGTATGACTTCCCGAGTCATCAATGATCATATTATAATATGATTTTGAAATGTTTTTGAGAAATAGTTTTCAACTATGAGTATAAGGGGACTATGTATTCCCAGAGGCATCAATTTTTACATTGATAAAAGAGAAATTGAGATTTCTAAATGAGTTATGAGTTCAAAAGTTATTTCAAGAGTAGTTACCTCTTGCAAGAGGGTAGTTTGAGCAATTATCTCAAACCAGAAGAATAGTTATGTTTTTTTTAAACATATGAGCATGAGTATATATCATTGGGAGTAGTATTGAGCACCAATATGGGGGATAGTTCAAACAATTCACAACCCTCATAAACCATATATGCCAACATGGGTAAAGGGTCATACTTTTTAGATGATTCCTTATTACTTTTAAGCATAGCTTAGTGGATCCACTTAGTTGAGGTGTTTTATACCCCGGTAAGGTATATGACAGTTCTGGCAGCGTGGGCGAGACGTTGTATCAACACGTAGCTCATAGTGATGGTTGTCGGTTAGAGAATCTTCCAATAGAGTTAAAGTGTATTTTTATATATCACTTATTATGTTGAGTTCAGAAATGAGAAAGTATTTTGTAAAACTATAAATGATTTAACTCCTTTATTTCTTTACATTCAGTTTAGGTACATTGTTATCTATTGCAGTCGTTTCTTTCAGTTATTTGTTATTCAACTATATTACATACTCGTACATTCAATGGACTGATGTCACTCAACCTGCATCTTTTAGTGATGCAGATACAAGTTCTTAGGATCCTCAACCAGAGTCCGTTGAGATCATTTTGTCAGCTTTAGAGTAAGACCTTTTTTCTTTCAGAGGACTCCAGTTTTATGAGTTGTTATAATAGTTCTCTTGAAGAGTTGTGCGTCTTGTCTCAACACTCATCTTTGTATAGTAGAGGCTTCATAGATAGACAGAGACAGTTTTAGAGAGTCTTTCAATTTCAGATATTTTATTTAAAACTTATGTTTTATACTCAGTATATTCAGCGAAGTTTTGAGATTCAGTAAGTTGTTTTTAAACGTTTCTTTCAATTTGATGCTTATTTATGCTTGAGTTAGTCTTCCGCTTGTAGTCAGCCAGGATGAGGGTTCACTTAGGGGCCAACAATGGTTCTCAAGTGCTGGCCACGTCCAGGGTGTATGCTCGGTTCGTGACAAACTTGGTATCAGAGCATATAGTTCAAGTGTCCTAGGATGTCTATGAAGCTATGTCTGTTGGATCTTATTTATGGTTGTGAGGTCCCCATTTCTATAAATGAGGGACTACATACATTTAGGAAAAAAATTTCTTCTTTCATACTCTAAATCGTGCAATAAAACTATGTCATAAAGAACTTATTCTAAGTCGTGTGTTTCTCATATCCATTCGACTACCCCTCATACTCAAGGTAGTTGAAAATCAAAGCCAGTTCTATATCGATGAGTTAATATCAGTAAAAGTCTTGAGGAATTCATTAGAATATAGAGGAGCTTGAGAGAATCCCGTGAGTGAGCTTAAGTGTAGAGATTTGAAATAATGCACTCTTATTCATATGAATCATGCATTCAAGGTAAAAGCGAGATGTATTCCCAAACTATTTTCTGTAAACCTTGTTTCAGTTGAGACCCTTATAAGGAAGTGTGTTTTAGAGCTTGGGTAGTATTTTCACTCGAAAAGATAGTATGAATTACGATGTTATAACAATAGTAGTAAAAGTGCCCAAAGTTAGGAGAATGCATGCGGTTCAGTAATCTAAGAAAGGGAGATAGTGATGAGGTAAGCTATGTTGTTGTAGTCATTCACCTAGTAAGTTTTAATTATGAGTTCTCTTTTGTGAATAGACTAAGGAATATTAATCTTGTAGAGTTCATGATAGAGGGTAGAGTAAGATTTACTAGTTAGGATGAGTTAGAGTATACTTTAACTAGAAAGGAGTTTATGATGTGGTTTCATTATGTTAGTAACGACCAAATGTAGGTGTTGAATAGAAGAGCAGGAGTATCCATGAGGTGATACCTCTAAACTAGGCTTATGATTGTTAGGGGAAAGACCATAATATTCAGAGGCTTACAAAACTAATTAGGTAATAACATATAGTGAATGAGTAAATATTACTTAAGTTGTGAAAGGAAGTGTAACGGTAAATTGTAAGTATGAAGACTAGAGGTAGAGATTGACTTCTTGTCATGAGGTTTTTGTAGGCGGGTGTTTCCTAATTTTTATCTAGTAGTTGTAAGTTAGTATAGTAAGTGAGCAATCATATTGATATACGGGATTATTAATACACATTAAGCTTGAATTTGAGATAAGTGTTGTGATCAAAAGAATGACAACATGAGGGTGATGATGTTAGTTTGAGATCTGATCTGGTAGAATTGACATAGAGTAGGTGAGGAATCAAGAGGTTAGTTACAATGAATGTGAGTGTGATACACTCAAATTACACCCCTATTAAGAGTATAAGCGATCGTTGTCAAATAAAGAACCCAACTTGTAGGTTGGGGTCGATCCCACGAGGAAAATGGTTTAGACTTAAACTTAACTTACGATTACTTCCTTTTAGTCAAACTATTTCCTAAAGAAGTAAATAAAGGGGGGGGGGGGGTTGTAAGCAAGTAACAGATTGTTGATTTATAGTAACAAGTAAGCAAGATTATAAGTTTAAGTTATCAATATGGAAGAGAAACTAGGGCATATGTGTTCCCCATAAGCTCTTAACGCAATAATCCTAATAATAGAAATCCTTTCCTAGTGTTTTGCATGCAAAGTTGGTAAGATGGGTATCCCTAAGTGATTGGTCCTCCAAATAGAGAATTTCACCTCGCAACTTGGTCCTGCTATGTGTGTATGCTTTACTAACCCTTACCTTTACCCCAGATTAGACATCACATCAATGTATGAATTAATTTTCACCCTCGCACTAGACTATTAGATAGCATCCACTAAATCTCTTATGTTAATTCTTTTCTCATTCATTACCTCCTTGGTCCAGCAGGTAGGAATGAGGCGAGTTCTAACGTTTTCAACCTTTAAAAAGACTTCTAAACGAAAGAATTAATAATACATGCATTAACACTATTCAAGAATTACTTAGTTATTATTCATACTTTGTTAATTGCTTATGGTTCCCACAACCCTAGTTGTGGATTTAGCTTCTCATGCTTGAGAGTTCACAATTCATGTTTAAGAAGAAAAAATTCATGAACTTACAATTAGAATAGATGAAACCCGAGGATCCTCAATTGAATTGCAAAGTGAAAACTTATAAAACGAAATCCAGAAATCAAGTTTCTAAAGTTTGCAAGTTAATTCCCAAAACACAAAAACTAAGAGTTTTCAATAATGTCTAACCCCCAAAAATGAGGTTTATAACTCCTATTTATAGAAAACAAGTCCTAAATAAAGAGGAAACAAAATAAGGAAATAAGTTGTCTGGAACGCGACTTTAGTTGACAACTCAACCTACGGACCGTGAGTCAACCTACGATCCGTAGGTCCCCTTTCGTGACTCCATACTTAGGATTTTTCCATTAGGTACTAGAACTTCAACTCTCTGAATCCATCGACGGATGTGCAGGACTACCCGTGGGTCGACCTACGATCCATCAGTTGCTCCGTAGTTTCACACTTAGTCAGAATTCCCTGATGCTCCATCTATGCCTGCCCAACACTTAGTCATTAATTCCCTGATCACTCTGTGGGTGGCTCCTTCTGCATACTTTCAACTCTCATCTCCATCAACTTCATCCAAGCTTATTTTCTGCAATTATTAGACACAAAACATTAATTCTACCACAAAATGGCCTAAAACACACACAAACTCTAAGTGAAACATATCAAAACTACCATAAATTCACGGTATATCAACACCCTCAACTTAAACTTGTTGGTTGTCCTCAAGCAGCACACTAAATCTCTAAACGACACTTGTGTAGAAGCAAACATACAAACTCAAGCAATCACATGGCTTACTTATTCAATCCCATCACATTAGTGCACATCTTTTCATTAGACTCAAAAAGCTAACTCATGCAGATCAAAACATGACGTAGATACACCAATAGTCACCACACATACACTTTTCACCATCACCAAGGTACCAATTTTCCAACAATGTAACTAGTGCCCTCACTTCAAAAGAAATCTCTTTTCACACACAATAGATATGAATTTCAAGTTTTAGGATTCATTCAACACTCACGCTCAGAAGTGATTTCAAGTATAGTTAGTGCTCAATACCATAGGCTTGCCCTTATTTTCACTGCTTAGAATCTCCAAACTAGTTGCTAAGATCACTATAGGACTTTATTAGCTTGTAACGTAGGCTCAGGGTCAGGTATTGTACATTTGTGTACTTTTTAGTGACTTTCTACCCTCTTTGACATTACATTTGCTCTTTACCTCTTTCATCAACCTCTTCTTGACATCCTTTATTTTTTTTCCCTTGAATTTCTTCAACACAGATGTTATTCATTTCAACCCTTTTGTTATTCATCTTTTTTCTTTTTTTGCGCAAAGTCAGATCTTTTTCTGTCTTCCACACAAAACTCTTTTCATACCCTTTTTCTTTTGATTTGATTTTTATAGCCACCCTTAACTTATGTATTTTGCATGAGTTGAGGTGCACAATATCCAATGTCGGACCAGGGTCAAGATCAAGGTAACTTTCTGAATTAGCCACCCTCAACTTAGGCTTTTGGCCTAAGTCAAGGTGCACATGTCCAAGGAGGGACCGGGGCTAAGACAATTATTTTAGGGAAGGTACATTTGGTGTATTGAAAGAAGTGGTCTATATTAGGCTCAAACATTTGGATCAAAGGGAACATTTATTTCTTTTGGTTGAATCATTTAGGCTTTAGTGTACTTATTTGAACAAGGGCCTATGATCATTTCCCAACATAGGGTGAAGCAAACATGTGGTGCATATGTGTCGAAGAGCTCTCAAGAAGCGGGTGGGTCTGGTTTCTTGAAGCCCATTGGATCAACACTAGGAACTCCATCAGTAGCGCTCCCATCAACTATCACAACACCCTCAGTAGTGCTCACACTGCCATATGGGCTAATACCAATCTCCCTGGCCTGCTGCTATCTCATCTCTTCATCCAGTAACGATGCCCTCTTGGCCTTCTCTAACTGTTGGCTCTCCTTCTTCCTTAATCTCTAAACCTCAGCATCATCAGAAGTACGGTCGGAGCGGTGGCGCTTCCCAGCAGCATGGGAAGAATCTGGTGGCAGTGTAGCATCACCGAATAAGGTTGTCATCACCACATCATCATCCACCGTTGTTGGGGCAGAATCTGGCTCAGTCTCTGGGGGCTAAAAGTGCAGCAACATCAGCACAGAGGCTCGCTAATTCCTTTTGGAAGGTGGTCATATCAATGGTCGGGGCTGGCGGCCTCTCCAAGACTCTCAGCTCAAAGGCATCCAGGCGCTTATGAACGGCCTGAACATTCTGATCCATCATTTGCGTCATTCTCACCTCTGACTCTAAGATAGAGCACTGCATCCATGGCTTCACATGCTGAAGCAGAGTGGCCATCTGTGCCTCCAGCTTCTAGACTCAGGCTAGAGAGATGGCGGTGGACCCTGAAGAAGGAGTGGCTCGGGATAAGCTAGGGGTCTGGCTTGTGGCCAGAGACGGTGGAGCCTGAGTGTCTGTTGTAGTGGCCAGAATGGTGGTGTCATCATCCTGAATCTTCTCAACATTGGCAGCAAGATCCTTACCCAGAAGTGGTACCTCAACCTGTGGCTCTCTCTGCGGCGCAGTGAGGCTGGCATCAACTCGAATGAGGCCAATGTCTAAAGTCTTGGTCGCAGTAAGTAACCGGTCACAATGCCACACAAGGACGGAAGCATCTCTGCATAGCTGGAAGATGAGGCATGGTAAGGGCAGGGTGGTGGCGGCTTTGAAGGCCCTCATGAATCTCCGCAATCAGGATGCGGGAAAAGTCAACCTCCAAACCTGCTAGACGACTGCAATGATCACGGACCGGTCCCATGTGACCACGTTGTCCTCCTGATTCAGGGACAATCTATTTGGAACCAACAACCAGAAAAATTTCATAGCGAAGCTCAGTGTAGCCTTCTTGATACCCATGCTAGGAATTCAGACCCACTCAGTATGCTCTCCATCCGTAGAAATATCTCGTGCCAGCCATCTCACAGGGAGTCCCTCTGCTTGACATTCCTCTAAAATGCACCACTCTGAATGATGCCGATCCTATAGTTGAACTCTGTTGTATTGATAGGCAGCGTGTGGTCTGGGCCATAGATGAACCTGCGAAAGGTGACCTCTGATATATTGACCGTGAAACCTTGTACTAAGGTGGACTCGAGTGGAGGGCTTGGCCCGTTTGGAGATGGAATCTCTGATGGTGGCCACATAGGAAGCATAGACCTCCCGAACTATCTCCTCGCTGTAAATCCCTGGGCACTGTGCAATCCACTCACATCTGTGTCGTCGTAAGAGCTCCTCGATGGCTGGTGCGGTGTGGAGGCTACATGTGAGAACCCGACGTTCTTCAATGACTAGTCTGGCCATCTTTTCGTGCTCATTCAACATGCGAGCATCGTTGTATTTCTGAAACTGGCCCTCCACACACCACTTGTTTGGCTCCATAGAGATCGGTGAAGGCTCGGAACTGGAGGCACTGGAATATCTCATGTGCTATCATCCTTGGAGGAAAAGGCGGTGCTGCCGCTAAAGCTGCAGCCAGACTACGACTTTGAGCCAACATGTGATCCGATCGGTGTGGCCCCTTCCTTAGACTGGGAAGCAGTGACCTCGTCGGAGCTCACCTGCTGGCCTCTGGTCCGAGTAGTGCGGGGAGAAGTAGGGGAGGTTATGGTGGCCGGAGGAATATACTCTTTGTCAGTATCCATATCGATCATACGTCGAAAAGGAGCTACGGATTTGGACTTGCACTTTGCGGCATAGGTTGGGGCTTTATTGGAGCCCATGGTACCTATGGAGGCTTAGTTAGTACCAAACCAAGGCAATAAAACACATGGAAGAATTTTAGAACAAGAATCAGACCCAAACAAAAATTTAAAATGTTTTTGGACAATAGCTAACTTGTCGACCCACGGAAGGTACCTACAGTCCGTCGATGGAACGACGGTCCATGGGTCCCTTCCATAGGTCAGAGTACCCAAAACTAGGTCTCTGATATGGGAACCATGGATGTGCAGAACGGTCAAACAATGGACCGTAGTCCACACCGTGGTTCGACACTTGTACAAACTTTTGTGTGCAACTGACCAACGGACCCTGACCTACGGTCCGTACGGTGACCTACGATCCATGGGTTGGAGTCGTGGGTCAATTCTGTGCTAGGTTCCAGAATTCTACTCAACTTCAACACATAATATTAACAATCCTACAAGTAAACTCGATCTAATCATGCATTTCAACACAATACATGGTAGTCTATCATCCCTAGGGTTCCAACTACACCGAATTCAACTTTTTATTTGATCAAACTACGAACCCTAAGTCGAATCATCCAATTAGACCCATTACTTGATTTATGTGGTTTTAACTTATAACACACTTACATTCTATCATTCCAAGGGTGTTTCTAACTAAAATTCAACATTTAACTAGAATATTAACAACCCAAGGTCAAGATCCAACTTCGTGACTTTATGATTTAAATAATGAATAGTAAATTCAAAGTTAGGGTGAAATCATTTACCTTACATGTAATGAAGTGAGTGAGTGTGTTAGTGCAATGAAATCTTTGAATCTTTGCAAGCCTTTCGACACCGAACCCAGTCTGTGGAATCGTTAGAGAAGAAGAATGGACTTGAGGATTAATTTGGGAGAGGAGAGGGAATTTATGGGATATGGGTAATTGATATGGGAGTGATTAAGGAGATTTATGTGAGAATATGGGTATTTTGAGGGTTGAAAAATAGTTTGAAGGGAAATATGGAAGTGTGGGATGTTTTAAAATGAAGGGTTTCTATTAAAAGGGTGTACGGGTCGGGTCGGCAGAAACCCTAGGTTGGACCCACGAAACCCCATCAACGGTCTGTGGGTCGACCTACAGACCGTGGATTAGGTCCGTAGGTCACTCTGACACTTAGAAAAAATTGGGAACTTACCTAGGATCTATGGATGCCATTCACGGTCTGTGGATTGACCAACAGATCGTCGATGGGGTCCGTAGACCACTGAACAATTGTGTTTTGCAGATTTTGCCTTTCGTCCCTGCACACGTAGCAACCATTAGGACTTTTGTTTTACATTTCTAGACAATTTTTAGACACATACCTTATACTATATCTGGCCAACACTAATACAAAAATAAAATACCTACCAAAAGAGCTACAAAATCAAAATAAAATAAGAAAACTCTTATATCGAAAAGAAAAACCTATAGTTGGCTAGATTGTACATCTTGGGTTGCCTCCCAAGCAGAGCTTGATTTAACGTCGCGGCACAACGCAGACACCTTGATTACTCAGACTTTATCAAGATAATAAGCCTCGATTACTTTTTGCACAATCTCTGATTTACCCATGTAGACCTTGATCCTCTTCCCGTTCACTTTGAACCTTGTTCCCTCCTTTTTCTCGAGCACGACCGCTCCATGTGGAAATACTTGAGTGAATTTGAATGGCCTGGTCCACTTGGACTTGAGCTTGCCAGGAAACAAGTGCAACCTTGAGTTGAATAAAAGCACCAGATCACCCACAACAAATTCACGTTTTTCAATCTTTTGATCATGATACTTCTTCATCTTCTCCTTGTATAAGGATGAACTTTCATATGCTTTTAGGAGAAACTCATCAGGATCATTCATGTCATTCAATCTTTGACTCGATGCGGTGCCCCAATCCAAATTCAACTTCTTTAGCACCCATAATGCCTTATGCTCTAGCTCTACCGACAAATGGCATGACTTCCCATATACAAGTTGGTAGGGGGACATATCTATGGGAGTCTATGAGGTGCGATAGGCCCATAGAGCATCATCAAGCCTTCTTGACCAATCCGTTATGTTGGCATTCACAGTCTTTGCATAGATTTGTTTTATCTCTCTGTTTGACACCTCAACTTGCCCACTAGACTGTGGATGGTAAGGAGTAGCTACATTATGATGAACTCCATATTTCTCTAGCAACGCCTTAAATAACTTATTACAAAAGTGAGAACCTCCATCGCGGTGACACTCTTGCCCTCATTGTTTGAAAGTGCAATTGCCTCCACCCATTTCGATACATAGTCAACCGCAACAAGAATATACTTCATTCCATGTGAACTTACAAATGGACCCATGAATTCAAGGTCCCAGACATAAAATAACTCAATCACCAATATTGGATTCATAGGTAGCTCTTGCTACTTGTAAATTCGTCCTTCTCTTTGGCAACGGTCACAAAACTTGGCAAAATCATGAGCATCTTGGTGGATGGTAGGCCAGTAATACCCACATTGCAAGATTTTATGAGCAGTCTGAATACCACTATGGTGCCCACGAACAGGCAATGAATGACACACCTCTAGTATACTCATCATCTCAACCTCGGGCACAAAGCGACGAATAATCCCATCAGTACAACTACGAAACAAGTAAGGCTCATCCCAAAAGAACTTCTTCACATCATGCATAAACTTTTTCCTTTGGTGAAATAACAAATCTGATGGAACCAAATCGCTTGCCAAGTAGTTAGCAAAATCGGCGAACCAAGGGATAAGATCATAAGAAGCAACCAGTACATGTTCATCTGGGAATGCATAATTAATTTCAGCCCCATCTTCTAACTTGAGCATTGCTTCCTCTTCTAATCTGGACAAATGGTCGGCAACCTGATTTTTCGTCCCCATTCTATCCTGCACCTCAAAATTGAACTCTTGAAGCAACAATACCCATCTAATCAACCTCGGTTTTGCATCCTTTTTAGCCATCAGATACCTCAATGCAGAATGATTTTATGCACTATGACCTTAGTACCAAGCAAGTAAGATCAAAATTTCTCGAATGCGAAAACCACAGCAAGGAGTTCCTGTTCAGTCACAGTATAGTTCTTTTGAGCCACATTCAGAGCT
This sequence comes from Solanum piurae, assembly GCA_029582685.1. Taxonomy (NCBI): domain Eukaryota; kingdom Viridiplantae; phylum Streptophyta; class Magnoliopsida; order Solanales; family Solanaceae; genus Solanum; species Solanum piurae. Next base: position 5,113 of record JAJOOO010001141.1, on the reverse strand, counting down.
TTGCTGGCATAGTAAATCAGATGAAGAATATTCTCTTGCCTCTGTCCCAATACCACACCAAGTGCTACCCCACTTACATCACACATTACTTCAAACGGTTTCCCCCAATCTGGTGAAATAATGATAGGTGTTGATACTAACCTTTCTTTCAACTCTCCAAATTCTCTCAGACAAGAATCATCAAAATTAAACTTACACTCCTTTTCGAGCAGTTTGCACAATGGGTGTGCAATTTTAGAGAAATCTTTGATAAACCTCCGGTATAAACCTGCAAGCCCAATAAAACTTCTAACACCTTTAACAGAGATAGGTGGTGGAAGTTTTCAATTACCTAAACTTTGGCTCTATCAACATCAATACCTTTCTCAGAAATCCGATGACCCAGAATTATACCCTCTTTCACCATGAAGTGACACTTTTCCAATTGACCATCAGATTGCACTCTTCACATTGTTTCAGTACCTCGGCCAAATGCATCAAACAACCATCAAATGAGTCATCTACCACAGAGAAATCATCCATAAATACCTCAATCGTGTCTTCCACCTTATCAGAAAATATCGACATCATACACATCTAGAAAGTCGCTGGAGCATTACACAACCCAAATGGCATCCTTTTGAAGGCGAAAATCCCATAAGGACAGGAGAATGTGTTTTTCTCTTGATCTTCCGAAGCTATAGAGATTTGATTATACCCCGAATACCCATCTAGAAAACAATACCAACCCTTACCAGCGAGGCGATCCAACATCTGATCTATGAACGGCATTGGGAAGTGGTATTTTTCTGTCCATGCATTAAGCTTGCGGTAGTCCATGCAGACTCTCCAACCAGTCACCGACCTCATCGGAACAAAATCATTTTTCACATTAGGAACCACAGTCATCCCACATTTCTTAGGTACACATTGAACACGACAGACCCAACTACCATCAGTAATGGGATTTATGACTCCAACATCCAACCATTTAAGGATTTCCTTTTTCACTACCTCTTCCATAGGTAGGTTAAGTCTTCTTTGGTGCTCAATACTTGGCTTGCTGTCCGACGTGAGTTGGATTTTATGAGAACAAATGCCTGGAGGAATCCCAATAATGTCCACAATAGTCCACCCAATAGACCGTTTGAACCTCTTCAACACAGAAACCAAAGCCTCTACTTGTTCCCCACTCTAATTAGCAGCAATGATTACCGATAAAGTGCCATCTTTCTCCAAGAATACATACCTCAAATGCGATGGTAGAACCTTGAGCTCCAATTTTGGAGGCTCTTCCACAGGCGGTTTTACAGGTGGGGAGTTATGATTCTTCATATCTAACTCCAATCTGTTTGGTTTGGAATGGAATTCGAACCTATCAAGTGCGGCAACTAATTCATCATAGTCTTCAATACTATCACCATCAAAATTCATAATTACCGCTTCCAGTGCAACAACACCCAACCTCTCTTCAATAGACACTTCAGAACCTCGCTACACAATATGATTCACCACTGATACCAACTTAAGATCGCTTTCATGCTTCATGAATCTACATATATTAAAAGTTACCTTCTCATTATTCAGTCGCAACTTCATCTGCCCTCTCTCCATATCGACTAAGGCACGCCCAATAGCAAGGAATGGTCTCCCTAAGATGATGGGAACCTCAAAATCAACCTTCTAATCAAGTATCACAAAATCCACTAGAAAAATGAATGACTCCACTTTCACAAGGACATCTTGGAGAACACTAATCGACTTCTTCACAGTTCTATCAGCCATGTGTAGACGCATCGCAGTCGGTTTTGGAGCCCCTAAACCCAACTTCTTGTAGATCAACAACGGCATCAGATTAATGCTGGAATCCAAATCACACAACGCCTTTGCAAAATGAAACATCCCAATGGTACAAGGAATAGTAAAATCTTCAGGATCCTCCTTCTTCGGCACAAGTGAACTAGTAGCAATAGCACTACAATGTTGTAACCTTTCATGATTCTCAAAACTGACAGCCTTCTTTTTGGTCACCAAATCCTTCATAAATTTTGCATACCCATGCATTTTCTCCAAAGCTTCAATCAACAAAACATTAATGCAAAGTTGTTTCAACATAGTTATGAACCTGCGGTATTTTCCTTCTTCGGTCATCTTCACCAATATCTGTGGGAATGGAGGTGGAGGTCTAGGCACGGGGATAACTTTTTGGGTCACTTCCGCTTCCTTTTATGTAGCATTTTTCGACTCTCCAGTAACCTCAATCTCATCTGCATCTTTTTTTCTACCGCAATCTCAACCTCGGACGGCACCGGGGGATCAATGGTCTGTTTACCTTCTCGAGTAGTGACTGCTATACAATGCCCATCATTTTTCAGATTCTGGATGGTGTTGCTAGGAAGTGTGTCAGGCTGACGTGGGTTCACCGAAGTGGACAACTGACTAAACTGCTTCTCAAGTTGCTTGATCGACACTGCATGGGCATGAACTTTTTGACTGATTCCAGACAAGTCATTTCGCATCTCTTTCACGTTCTCATCAGTTGCATCAAACCTCTTCATCATCTTTTGCATCATATCCTAAATGTGTGACATACTACTACTAGCCTCACTATTACCAGATTCTCTACCAGGTGGAACATATGGCCCAACTCTCTCATTTTTGTTGCCATAGTTGTTCCGATTTTAGTTGTTATCACGATTGTAGTTCCCATCCCGAACATAGTTACCCTCTCAATTGTAGTTTCCATAGTTTCGACCTTGGCACCAATTATTTGAGTTGGAACCTTGGGCGTTTATTCGGAATTCCCCTCGTCTGATCATTTACCAAGTATGCATCCTCCTCATAGTAACACTCCTCATCTGGTGGTGGTTGAGACTTAGTCAGATAGTCCACAACATTTACTTTTTCCGCACTACCACTCACGTGTTTTAGTACCAAACCCAATTCTGTTCTCATCTGGGCCATCTCTTCCCAAATTTCCTCATTAGCTTGGTTGGGCACATTTTGGACAGCGAACGTGGTCCTACCAGTATTTTCCTTTCTAGTGCTCCAGGCTTTGTTGTTTTGAGAAATCATCTCAAGCTTCTCAGCGATCTCCTCAAAAGTTCACTCACAATACGATCCTCCAGCAATAGTGTCCAACCCACCTCTGCCATTATCATCCTATCCTCTATAGAAATACTCTTTCAAAGACTCATCATCAATGCGGTGGTTTGGAACACTTCTGATAAACCCAGTGAACCTATCCCAAGAACTTCTTATCGACTCTCCAGGCAATGTTATGAAGTTATTCAATTTATCTTTATGATTTAACTTCTTGGATACTGAAAAGTATCTTGCTGTGAACACCTTGTGCATTTGGTCCCATGTATAGATCGAATTGTATGGTAATTCCGAAAACCACACAGCAGCATCTCCAGTCAGTGACAGTGGGAAGACCCTCAAACCAATGACATCCATATCTAACTCTGGTCGTACGACATAAATTTTGCAAGCACTGGACAATTTTTCCATGTAAGCGTATGGATCTTTCGAAGCCAACCCAACAAATAATCCTCTCGTTGTGAGCATCTATATCAGACTGTTGGTTACCACAAAAGTATGACCTAGAGGTAGAGGAGGAAGAACAATAGGCCCATCTGATGTAGTCGCATCATAATCATCCCCGTAATGCTCACGAAACCTCGGTGCTGGCGGATTCTGAACCATCTCTGCATTTCTGAGTAAATTACCACCCTGAACTTGAGCATTCACATTAATAACTCTAGGAGGCTGCAAGTCATCTCCGTCACCTAGATTCTCTTTGATTGGATTAATTTGGACCCCTTGATTATTCATTTTTCTCAAAGTTTTGCTCAACTCTGGATCGTAGGGGGTCAATGTTTCGCCTCGACTCCGTGTACTTGGCATACACTAGAGTAAAAACCTGTGGAAAACAAAAACAAAAGAAAATGTAAAATCAAGAAATACTTGACTAAAGTTCAAAATATAGTTAAACTTAATCTAAACTCCAAATTCCCCAGCAGCGGCACCAAAATTTGATACGCTCAAATTACACCCCTATTAAAGAGTATAAACGATCGTTGTCAAATAAATAACCCAACCTGTACGTTGGCATCGATCCCATGAGGAAAATTTTTTAGACTTAAACTTAACTTACAATTACTTCCTTTTAGTCAAACTATTTATGAAACAAGTAAATAAAGGGGGGGGGGGGTTGTAAGTAAGTAACAAATTGTTGATTTATAGTAACAAGTAAGCAAGATTATCAGTTTGAGTTATCATTATGGAAGAGAAACTAGGGCATATGTGTTCCCCATAAGCTCTTAAGGCAGTAATCCTAATAATAGTAATCATTTCCTAGTGTTTTGCATGCAAAGTTGGTAAGTTGGGTATCCCTAAGTGATTGGTCCTCCAAATAGGGAATTTCACCTTGCACCCTTGGTCTGGCTACGTGTGTATGCTTTACTTACCCTTACATTTACCCAGATTAGATATCACATCAATGTATGGATTAGTTTTCACCCTCGCACCAATTGACATTAGACTATTAGATAGCATCCACTAAATCTCTATTGTTAATTCTTTTCTCATTCATCACCTCCTTGGTTCGGCAAGTAGGAACGAGGCGAGTTCTAACGTTTGTAATGGTTAAAAAGACTTCTAAATGAAAGAATTAACAATACATGCATTAACACTATTCAAGGATTAATTTGTTATTATTCATACTTTGTTAATTGTCCATGGTTTCCACAACCTTAGTTGTGGATTTAGCTACTCACGCTTGAGAGTTCACAATTCATGTTTAAGAAGAAAGAATTCACGGATTTCCAATTAGAATAGATGAAACCCTAAGATACTCAATTGAATTGCAAAGTAAAAATCTTATAAAATAAAATCCGGCAATCAAGTTGCTAAAGTTTGCAAGTTAATTCCCAACACACAAAAACTAAGAGTTTTCAATAATGTCTAACCCCCAAAAACGAGGTTTATAACTCATATTTATAGAAAATAAGTCCTAAATAAAACTAAACAAAATAAGGAAATAAGTTATCTGGAACACGACTTCAGTTTACGACTCGACCTATGGACCGTGGGTTCACCTACGGTCCATAGGTCCCCTTCCGTGGCTCCA